>PVKE010021184.1:0-26788 GCA_004027555.1 Craseonycteris thonglongyai | reverse complement strand
AGCAATGGTGGCAGGCAGGCAGTTTTAAAAAATATGTTAAACCACAATGACTTACAGAATGCTAATACATAGCATTTTAGTAGGCACCATAAGAAAAGCAAGGAAATACTAAACTATTTCCTTGCTTTAGGAAACTTACAAATTAGTTGAAAGGGAACTATAAACACTGAGAGATTAATGCAAGACCCTTACAATTAAGCTCTTTTGAGTGTGGCACAGATTATAGTGAGAGGTTCTTAACTCAAGTCCAAGAATAAGTTTCTCATGTGCAAAATTCTGCATGTTCACATGTACATCTTCCTGAGAAGAGATTCCCAACAAAGAGAGATGAGCCATGCTATAAATTCAGTGGAGAGAAGATGTCCTTTAGGAAGCAGGGCCTATGCTGGTCCTTGAAGAGGAGGTGAGCAGGGCCCTGAGGAGGCCCGGGCACGTCTAGGAGGAAGGACTAAGGACACTAGAGAACTAGGGGCTGGGGGCATCTGAAAGCCAGGTGAGGTCAACTGTGTAGCAGGAACTGCATGAGAGTAATCCAGACTCGGTTTAAAAATGATAAAACGCGCACTCATTTTTTGTTTTAAGAAGATAACTATCTTTGGTTTTGTTTATGAGCCAAGCCAGAAAACACTCTCATTACTTTTCAGTCACATGTTAGTTTTAACCCAAAATAGAAATTTTTGGCTAGATCCTCCACTTTACTACACCTGGCTCTAAGTGGCACATGGTTCCAAAAATCAAATCCATTCTCAACTGAAAAAGATTTGTCACCACTGAAGATACTGAAAAGACTGAGTTATAGTACTCTGAAGGAAATACAAAAGAGGAGTTCCAAACATTTAGGAATGGCAGTGTTGTGGGAAAGAAGTTTCTAGGATAACGACTCTGAAGTGAATACTACTTGCTTTGATGTATGAGAAGTTCTGATGTGTGTAAAATATGTGCTGTTATTTTTTAGTTATATTTCACCAAAAACACCTGAGCTTATTACATTACACTGTTATATACATCTATATATATAATGCATAGTATTATATACTTTCTTGACTAGTGTTTAATCATGTATCTGTTATAACATCAGTACTGTTTGAATCACTGTGGGGATAAAGAATTAGCCAACAGGGAACCTCAAAAATTTCTGAATTGTGTAAACAGGTGATGGTGAGATGTATGGCCAATATATGAAAAGACCACACACACCCTCATTTCCCTGAGAAAGACATGCCTATGTGCTGTCTACACAAAATTCAATTCCACTTCAGCTCTATTTCAGCCCATCTTTGAATTTCTATATAACATTCATAATTTGTATAACACAACTACATTATATGATACAATTTAGCATTTGATTCTAGAGTCATGTACTATTTTATAATTGATTTTTGTGCATGAGTTTCTTGTCTCTACTCCAGATATTCCAAAAAATATTTCAATCTAGAGGCTGTACATAACACCTAGAAACTATTCAACTATACTGCTAAATATCATGACATGAAGGTAGGTAGATAAATAATAATATAGAATAATGACTCAAATGAATGGGTTATTCTAAGATTAGGAGAAATAATATCATACAAAGCAACAATTATCATGACTTTAAATTTTTTTGCATTAAGATATTCTTATAAATACTTAATACTACCTTTACTGGGGGCAAATTGCCAATAGTTTATAAATATTATATTACAGTGATGAACTGAATTCAGGGAAAGAAGCTACTTAGAAGAAAATTTTCCACCTCTAATAGACTTCTATATTTTAAAACATGTAAAATTTATGAAAAACAGGTCTGTGATGTTGAAGAACCATTATCTGGCATCATTAGGGAATTGGGTGTTCCACTTAAGTAAATTCATGAAGTATCTAAATCTTAGTCCCTTAAGTGATACAACTTTGTTTTCAACCATTTTGAACAGAAAATCTTTATAGAGCATTTTACAGAATATATTGCTTCCTAAAGCAGAGGACACGGGACCTAAAACAACCTTTCATTGATGATGAATCATTATTAATATCTATTATGAGTCTCTGTGATGCAATAATTTTCTCTTTCATTTTTGGCTTTTTATCTTCACTTGAGAGAAAATTATAAGGCTCCTTTTTATGGTCATGGCCATCAATGAACATATATCTTCTCTCTACTCCAAATTTGTTCATTTATTGGGAACCAGAAGAGCAATTAAGCAATCTTATAAAGCATTACACTGAACAAGATAGAATTAGATTCTGAGTGAAAGCCTGCATCTGTTTTAGGAAAGATAGAGCATGGCTTTAGTGCTAAAACATGTTTCACCTGCTTCTGCTTTCTTTGTTTCTTTTTTAAAATTTGATTTCAGATTTATTGCTAAGGTTGAGGTTACAGGAAATCTGACTTCCACATAAGCGACATATATAGCTATGCTTTCAGCTGGGCTGACATAGGATGTCAAAGGACTGATTTATTAAAATATTTATTGACATTTTCTGTGGGCCAAGCACTGTGGATATAGAGATGAACAAAACAATCTACCTCCCACAGCGAGCTTACATCCTAGCTGGCAAGACAGGTCCACACACAGCTAATTCACTGTGAATGAGTAAGCTGAGAAGATGGGAAATAAGACAGGGGAGAAGGGAAAGAGAACAAGCAGAAAAGTATAAGACCTACAAATGACAGGCATCTTTGGAGATACTGGCTGACTGATGAGTGTGTGAAGGATCCATGGGGCAGAGGATGGTGCAGGAAGGAGGGGGCAGATTGCTAAGGGCTTTAAGCTATAAACTTTCTGTCGACAAGAAAGAAATGCTGGATAATTTTGAGCATAAATGACAACATGAACACATATGGATGAGCTTTAGAAAAACATCTCCAATTGCAGGCACAGAAAATAGATTGCCATGGAGAAAATGGAGGAAGGAAGGACCATCAGCAGGTTATTTCAAGTCTAGTGAAAAGATTAGGCTTAAACCTGTAAAGTGGAAGATGAAGAAAACAAGGATTTAAGAGACTTGAGAGAAGAATTGATAGGGCTTTTTTTTGTTGACTGATTATGAAGAGTCAGGAAGAAGGAAGTATTAAAGATGATTCTGGGTTCAGGCTTGGGTGATGGGATAGAGATTGGTACCATTAATAAGGTGAGGTAGTTAATAATGATTTTAGTCCGGTTGAGCTTGAGATATGAGCAAGGCTTCAAGGTGGAGATAGCAGAAATGGATTGTCATTTAGGGTTTTGGAGCTCAGGTGAGAGATTCGAGCTAAAGACACAGACTAAGGGAAACATCAGCCTTTCAGATAAAATTGAAGCCCTGGATAAGGATACAATTATCCAGGAAAAGGTTTTCTCCCTGATCTTATGATTTGTCTATGGTACCCAACAGAAGATCACTCCCAAACCTTAGCATTTGAAGTCAGAGGCTCTTTTTATTTTAACAGAACAGAAATATTGATAGGTTTCTAAATAACTCCAGATGATGGTGTTGTCTAGATGGAAGAAAGAAGGGAGAAACGTGGAATGAGGGAGGAGGGAGGGGAAAGGGGGAAAAGGAGAGAGGAAGGGAAGGGAGACAGGAAGGGAGATAAGAGGAGGAGGAGGAGGAGGAGACAAAGAAAAGAAAAAATGAGATTAACTGGCAGGAATTTTTCACTTTTTATACAGTGGATATGATTTATAAATATGAACTTTTGGCTGGGTTTTGACTTCTGATTAAGCCCTAGTAACATATATTTAGCAGTCTGTTTCTATGAGCTATCAAGCCTTTCACAGGCATGAAAATAGTATGGGGAGGGAAATGTGGCAGAAGCACCTTTTTCAATCTCTTGGAAAACAGTACTGCTCAATATGCCTTAGTAATAAACAAGATTCAAAAACCATGTAAAATTCTATGGAGGCTCATAAGGATATCTTTGCTCTATAATGTCATACAATCCACTATCATTCTTTTAAAATGCTAATCAAAATTATTATTTTCAAGGCTAATAAGTATAATATTGGAAGGAAAATTTGAGCATCCTGAATTAATATCAATATTATTCTGACAAAAGTGTCCTTCACTTCATGGTGTCCTGAAGATCTTTATGAAAAGGAAGGGAAATCACTTCAGAAATCTTATGTGCACAGAACAACAGAGATTGTGGTAAATCAAATTGCATTTATATTTTTTAATATAGAAAATAAATGACACCTATGAGCCATGTTTCTATAATACATGGGACACAAAGTGGCTATATTACCACAGCTACATGCCAAATGACTAATTCCAAAATAAATACACAGTAAGCTAGAGCTAAAGCATCAAGTCTTGGGTCTAAATTTGTCAGTTTAGAATTTGATAAGTCAGTGAAGAATTTTAGAATATGCATACATTTTGGTTTTTACTGTATATGAACAAATTACAAAAATGAGTAACTCTCCTGGAAATAAACTTTTATATAGTTAGGCTAATTATGTTTACTACAATTTAGTATTGAATTTAATGATAAAATAAAACTTGTACAACTAATAATGGTTCTTAAATCTTCTGACCTGAACATTGTGAAATAAAACTGTAGTTTGATAATCTTTCCAAACACCAAGGACACCTAACTTGATTAAGTGAACAAATAAGCTGAAATGCAGTAAGAGGAAGAACTTGAATGCAAAGACAGAAGCAGGACCCACACTTACTCAAAATCATAGAGTGAAGAATAAGAAATGAGTTTCAGAACAATATTGTTCCATTACCTGAGGCATTTTTTTCTATTCACAAAAATTTTAGCATTTCTTGGCTATTTGAAATGACAGTTATGGGGTGCTGGGGGCAAAACTATTAATAAAGGTAGAAATTAAAATAAATTTCCAATAATAGGGTTTAAACTGACACCAGGTAAACTGAATCATATGGGCCTGAAAGAAACACATTTTGAGCTCAGGGATTATTAAAATTATATGGGATTATCTGGGGTTACTAAGTAATTTGTTGAACAGAAGCATAAATTATAAAGTTGGGCTATGAGTGAAACCTCGCAGAATCTCATTGCAAAAGAGATTAGATGCTCTACTCTAACTTCCTTATTTTAGGTGAGAAAAGCAGAGCTAGCTTGCTCAAAATTACTCTCCTGGTTAATGGCAAAGACATGACCTGACCTCTAGGTCAATGCTTTTTTTTTTTCCCATTATTCCTAGGTGATAGTCTTAATCTAGCACAGTCAGAGTTCAAAGCGTTAAGTCACCACAAATGACAGGTATGCTACTGAGAAAGTCCCAGGGTCTTCAACCTGAGCTGAAAGGGGAAATGGTTTTTAAGTACATGTACTCAATTCTTGAAGGCCACAGTGAACAGAAAATCCTGCATATGACATTTTTTTAGCACAATCCTTTAAAAAGGAATAAACTTCAGAAACTCAGCAAAAGGTAGAACTGTCACCTTTTTAAGGCTTTGGGGTGGTTGGTAGATTTAGAATCTCCCAGTTTTATAAAAAGTTTGTTTAAAATAAGTGAAGAACTTTAAAGAAAAACCCTATACTTCTTAATAATAACTAGATGGCATAATAATTAGAAGTTCATAAGCTAAATGAAGAAGTCAGAACTCTTAAATAGGAGTCAACATTTTGTTTGAAAATTGGTATAGTCTGGATTATGAGTGACAGCTTGAAGAAACAGTTCATTTTGTCAATGATAACCCTGTACTACCCCATTTCATCCAGTAAGATTACAGATCAATATCCAAAAATGTTATACTTCTTAGTATCCCTTAAAAATTCCAAGTAAAAGATATGCAAAAGTAATAATAATTTACTAGCTTGTGCATAAAAAAGCAGCACAACTAACTCAGGGACATAAGAAGTTAAGCTGGAAAATAAGATTAAATCAACACACTGATAATTTTGACAGTTCTAACTTTTAATAATTGGAATTATTTCTGAACTCAATGAGAAATATTGAAAGGCTGCTTATTACCAATCAGGAAGAGTTGTCAGTAAAATTAGAACTTTCTTTAAATTTTAAATCCTGTCTACTACAAAGACAAAAAATATCACATGCAAGTGATAAGAAGGTATTACTTTCTAAATTCTTTTTATCTTAATAACTTTATGGGAAAACACTTAAATATTTATATTATTTTGTTTTGTCTAAAATAGTCCTAATTACATGAGAGATTTCTTTAAAAAGCTTCCTCAAAAAATAGCAGAAACAGGACTAGGAAGTTTCTAAAGTTTCTAAAGGCATAAATGTAATACCATTTCAAGACTTAATGGGTCCACTAGTTGCTAGTATAATTAGTCTGTCAAAATACATAAGATACCTCCACAATGAAGCAAATGGTCTTACATGTTAATGTTAAAACATTTAGTCAAATAGTCAATCAAGAAAATCCTATACACGGTTTGCTGTGTTTACTAGGAAAACAAATTCTTCCTAGCAACTGTTTAAATAAATCTCAGATGCTAGACCTTACTAGTGGCCTGTGATTTTAAAAGTATGGATTGCTAATACTGTATCCTGACATCTATTTTCCCATCTGCTAGCAATTCTAACAATATGAAATATCAACAGAATGGCTAACAACAATCATTTTCTATGGCAATTTTAATGCTGAATTGCCTATAGCATTTTGTAAGATTTACCAGTGCATACCTCAGGCTGTTTTGAGTTGTTTGTGGCCTGGAGTGACATACTCCTGTTCCCCCTAATATTCCATTTTAGCTCAAATGTTTACTGTGCTGAACAAAACCTGGTTTGGTTTTACAAAACACCATTCATGGTAGCTGCCACACACTATTTACTAACAATGAGAGTGGGAAACCCAACAAAGTACTGCAAAAATCCAGTAAGTTTAATGTACTCATATATATAAATAGGTAAAGGGTCTCCTGCCAATAAGATTGAGAAACAGGAAGTACTTAAAAAAATCAGAAAGTCAATATAGTATTAGGGCACTTTCTGATTTCATTTATGGCACTGAGAATAATACAATAAAAGAGCTGTCAAGTCAATCCAAATGGCTATGAAGCCTACTTAAAGAAAACCTTACATATATAGTGACAATATGCACTTACAACAATAATTAAGATATTCATAATTTCTGATACTTACACCATAGAAGAAAAGCTGAATTTCTCACTGTGAAGTCCTTATAAAATGGGCTCTTTTAATTTAAATTAATTTATTTATTTTTATTGTTTGAGACAAGGTGTGTGAGAGAGAGAGAAGGGGGGAGGGTCCAGAGCAGTCTCCATAGCTGTACGTCATTAGTTTCATTCCACACAGGTGGATGTGCTGCTGTGAGGGGCAGGAAACCAACAGGGGTCCATGCACATGGGAGGCAAGAACCTTCGATGCTGAGCCATCCTGGCTGTTACACCACAGTTCAGCATGTGGGGTTGCATGGGCTGGGGCTGGAAACTGAACCCAGAACCTTGCAATTACAAGACAAATGCTCAACTGCTGAGGTATCCTGGCAACCCTAAATGTGCCCTTAAAACCTGCATTAACATTAAATCTACTGGCATTAACATCTAAATCTTCTTCCCAAAATACACACTATTTACCTATCCAGATAGAGGCTTACACCTCCTAACTGTTCTAAACTGAGTGGTCCCTGTCTTCTGACTGAATTACTATAAATATCCTGAGATTATAACTGGAAACTGCTACAAAGCATTTGTTTTGGTTTAATCTCAGAGCATCTAGAATAGGCATGTCCAACCCACAGCCCAGGATGGCTTTGAATAAGATCCAACCAAATTCTTAAAAACACTATGACTTTTTTTTGCAACCTTCTAATTTTTTTTAAAGCTCATCAGCTATTGTTAGTGTTAGTATATTTTATGTGTGGCCCCAAACAATTTTTCTTCCAATTTTAGCCCAGGGAAGCCAAAAGGCTGGACACCGCTGATATAAGAGTAAATTTAAGACATTTAGATCTTATTTTAATTCCCAAAGAAATGGAAGAAAGCCATTTCTTATAGATATCAATGGAAGAGGAGGGGAAAGTACCAAGTATTGATCATTTACAATGTATTAGACACTACCCTACATCCTGTGTATTAAGTCATTTCATCCTGGCCACCATTACAACCTTATGGGGTGGGTATCACCAACCATTTTATAGGTGATGAAGAGACACCAAGTGACCTGCCACAGATCACACAGCTAGAGGTGCTTATGCAAGCACTCAAGGACAAAATCAAATCCACTAACACAGGTGAGGTTTGGAGCTCACTAAGAGCTGTTTCTTGGGTCTCCTAAGAACCACGTAAGTGCTTCAAAATCCAATTATCACATAAAACAGATTCTCTATAAATTAAAAATAGGGAAACATCGCTTTAAAAAAATCCTACCTTTCCTCCCAGATTGTACCTACGGAAGTATTTTACTTATAAGATGTTAATGTATTTTATTAAATAATTGGCCTTATAAAATTAGTGAATATATATTTAAATATTCTTCTATTTGATCAGCTCTCTAGCAAAGTAAATACATTTCTACATAGTGCTTTGAAATAGATGCCATAATTTTATTATTAAAAAGAGAGATGTCATGACAAAACCAGCAAGACCTGCCCCCTTGACATATAAGCAGACTGACTGTCCATTCATACTGTCTCATACTGTCTCATAGCTTGCTGTTGTGTTCAGATCTAGAGATGAGAAACAAGTTGATGAACATTATTACAATATCTTGTCCTAGAGAAATCTGAGCCACCCCTGTAAAAAAGGAATGACAAATTTTAACTGCATTCCTTAATGGCAGTTGAACATCCATTCCTTTTATGCTTCTCAGTTTCTAATAGGCAATTTGCCTGCTAAAATTATCAGGAAAAAGTTCATTCATGCATAGCTCTGCCACATTGTAAATAGCTCTAAAATTCTAGGCCCAGGACAACAAAATCTGCATAACTTGAAACCATCTAGTATTTAAATCTTCCCAGAACTATTAAGGGGCAGATGAAGAAGTTCTATTAGCTCTGACTGATGTCTCGTCTCAGTGATTTTGATGAACACTTTGTTTACATAATTTAGAACACTGACAAGGTCACAAATTTGGGGTTGACAAATTAAGTGATTAACTTTCTTCATATACTTCGGTTCTTTAAAAATTAACTATAGCAGACCTGTGGATAACATTTTGTTCAGTGTTGGTTCCTTATAACACCGATGAGAAGAAAAAAATCAGTCCTTGGCTGGGGCCACACTGTGTGGAGTTTGAATGGTCTCCCTGTGTCTGTGTGGGTTTTCTCCCACACGATGTGCACTTTAGGTGAATCACTGATCCAATCTGAGGGAGCATGGGTGTGGGTGGGAGTGGCCCTGTGATGGAAGGGTGTCCTGTCCAGGGAGGGTTCTCCCTGGTGCTCTGAGCTTCTGGGATCGGCTCCAGCTACCTGTGACCATGACACAGACAATAAGTGGGCCGGAAAAGAATTCGCTTACTTGATTTTATTAATCTTTCTTAAATGTATGTATATAGCTCAAAGTTATTTCAATGTTTAATATTAGACATGTTCTGGGACTTTATTTAGAAGTTTGGTGATGTGTTTTGACCAGAATTATGACTTACGGTAAGAACTTAACTCTTGTTTATATCAATCAGATGATGGTAAAATTGGTTTTGTTACATGTAGTTTCACTTAAAGTCATAGTTTCAAAGAACCTATCAACTTAGTTAAGTGAGAACATACTGTATACGATTAGTTATTAGAACTTACTGTATATGATTAGATTGTAAACATTAAAAAGACAAAAGTCCTTAAAATATATCTGTAATTAGTTCATTGGGCAATCAAATCTCGGTGTAACTATTATATAAACTGAAAATATTTTCATTTTCTCAAGCTTCTCACACTGAAAAGGAAAAATAAATGTAATTTTTAGATGCATTTTATGAATAGCTTTTGTTATGAATATGGCTGGTAACCATTATGTACACTATTAAAGATACAAAATATTGGGGGGGGGGAGTTTCCTTTTTCTTCAATCACACTTTTTTCAGCTATGTTATGCCAAATTTCTCTGACACATCCTTTAAGGAATATGGGGTAGATCTTATTGATTTCTTGTCACTTTTAGTTATTAAAAGTCCAGAGAAACCAAGAGACTGGGAAAGGTTATATCTGTATCCAGTACCTTTCCCTGTCTCTTTCTCAAGGACTAGCTCTTCTGGTATTGGGAGCTAGGAAGGAGACAGGATCTTTATTTTTTTCTTTTCTATTTTTTTTTTAAGATTTATTTTATTGTTTTTGACAGAGAGAGAGAGAGAGAGAGAGAGAGAGAGAGAGAGAGAGAGAGAGAGAGAGAGAGAGAGAGAACAGGGAGGGCCCAGAGCAGTCTCCATAGTTGGATGTCATCAGTTTTTTGACAGTTTCATTCCACACAGGTGGGCCCGGAGCCGTGCAGGGTGGGAGCCAGGCTGGGGGCCTCCCAGGGGCCTCCTGCATGGGAGGCATGTCCCCACAAGCTGGGAGGCTGAACTTGGGGCCTCCTACATGGAAGCTTGCCCTGTCAGGAACCGAACTGAACTGGGGGCCCCCACATGGGAAGCACACCACAGTTCAGCATAACTGGGATCAGGACCAGGACTCAATCCTTGGACCTCGGGGCTACAAAGCGAGTGCTCAAACCACTGAGCCATCCCGGCATCCCCAAGGGAAGTAGACAGAATCTTTTGATGTAAATAGTTACTTGTCAGTCAAGGGAGGTCTTGCTCTGGTTTGGTTGGTTACTGGTGGTTTGGGTCCAGAGGGGTGTGTGCTTGGTGTTACCCTGGTGCTGATACCTCTTGGAGGGACAACCCTCTGAATGAGGAATTCGTATTATCTCCTCTGACCTGGACGCCCCTTTAGCAACATTATGATTTCTAACCTCCTTCTCCAGAGCCACAGAGATTGCAGAAATTCTTCTTCAAACTCTCCAGAGGCCACCAGGACCCCAGGAATGGGAGATGTCCCTCAGTCTCTTCTTGCCTAGTACGCTAGATCATGGTCTTTAGTTATCCTGTAGGCTTTGGCTCTATCTATGGAAGTCTCTGACCTACAGAGTTCTTTGGAAGAGAAGCAGAAATATGCCTATTTTAATATACCCTCCAGACTCCCAGCAACTTGCTGACTAAACTCTGTTCCAGTGACACATCAGTGGGTTTGCAGGTTCAACCAGCCCAGCAAGCAGCAGGCCTGGATATTAGACAGCAGTCTCCCTTTCCTGGAGGTACCACCAATCTCTGTGAATGGCTCTCTAGAAGCCCACCTCCTTTCCGACGTCAAGGAGAGAGCGCTTTTTTATTCCCCTTCCACTAGACCACAAGATTGGGAAGTCCATTAGGACAGGAACTTTTGTCAATGGCTATGTCCCCAGTCCTAGAACACTGCCAGGAACATAGTAGGCAGCTAATAAATATGTGCTGAATGAATGGTAAATGGTGGGGCTCTGGAGGGAAGTGTCTGGCTTCATTTGTTGGTGAATCTCTTTAAAATATGGAGTACTTAACACCTGCTGCTCAGACTCTAGTGCCGATGTGCAGCAGCAGGAAAATGTCCTTTCAACATTGTGGTCATATCTGTCAATTCTAAAGAAAAAGGTGTGTGGGTGTGGGTGTGTGCATGTGTGATCAAGTAGGTGCATTTGCAATTGAAATAAAGCAAAGAGTTATCTGGAAAAACTGAGGTATTACCCAGCATATTTTATTTATTTCATTACCCGATAGTCCCATGATTCATTACATGTTTATCCTACATATCTGATAATACATTTATTTTTATCTTGACTCATTCTTTTCTTAAAAAAAAGGGATTCTGTCAAAAAATTCTTCAAAAATAGTAATAAATACTATAGTTACTCCTTTGGCAAGCATGCATAGAATGAAGTGCTCTGGGAGGGCATAGTTTTTACTAATGCCACTGAGTACAATATTTTACTGTAGTAATGCCACAACTTATTCTGACAATTTAAATTATGACTATATACAGATTACAAAAACACAAAATTTACTTTGCCAAATCTATAAAAAGAGTTTTAAAATAATTAAAGGCCAGCTGAAAACCATAAATAATGAAATTCAGATTGTAATACATAATTTTTTTAAATAACAAAGCAATATCTACAAATAAATAGGATTCCTAATACTTTAGTTTTGAGGCATCTAAATTTGTATTCTTTTCAAACACCACAGAAAAAGAATCACAATCAAATAGTTATTTATATAATAACTGTGATAGTTATTATATAATATTGTGTACTCAAAATATGGCACATGTTCTTTAAAAACTTAAAAAACAATAAAATTTTTTGATCAAAGTTCTTCATCCTTTCTTGCCACATGCGCTTTATAGAAAATAAAATTTACCAAGAAGAAAACATTTTAACTTTCCCATTAATTTTAGAATGTCATGATTCATGGATGAAACAATATTTTTATTTTCTTGGATATTAACGACTGTATAAATTCAAAGAAAACCCAATGAAGCAATTCAGAAATTTAAAAGGATACAGGGTACAACAACAACAAGAAAGGATAGGAGGGCTCCTATGAAAATGTTCAAAAAATAAAATCCCCACCGTCTTTAATAATAATCTGCCTTGAGCAAACAAAAACAAAACCACCATCTGAGTAAAAGTGAAGCAGAGCTTCTGCCCTTGTCTTTTCAGTAGTAAATGTTTTAAAATATGTTCATAAATGCTATTAATCTAAGGTAAAAAAACAAAAATCAAAAAACAGAAAATGAGACTAAGTGAACATAAAACTGGCTAACTTAAATGTGTTTTACCAGGGAGCCATCAACTTTCAAATGTAAATGGTCCAAACTTCCTAGTTTGGGGAGAGGATAATAGCGCTTGTGGCTTATGGCATCATCTTAGACTGAACAACCAGTATGTATAAATCGCTAAAAATAAAGACGAGAAAGCAATATGCCACTGTCATTTGCAAACAAAATAGCCTGGAGTAAAAATTTATTACAAATTAAAAATTTCATACTTAGATGACTATAGAAAATGAATGAACGCTCCATAAGGTCTTTCTTATTTTATTATTATTTTTTTGAAAATGGCACTAAATTCAATTAAAAAAATTTTTTTTCAGTGTCAACTAATTTAATAAAGAATGCATTCCCAAATGTTCCCAGAATTTTTCAGTGCTGAGCTGGACCAAACTGCTGCCTCTTTCAGGGACAACAAGGCCTTTGTGGCTTGATCATCCCTTGAGTCAAATATAATACTTACTTCTGAGAGATCTCATTGCCAATGTGAACATGGAACCAGAGGAGGACTGAGATTAGTAAGACTTGACAAAGAGTGGCTACTCTTACTTTGCAATCTACCAGGAAGCCAGGAGGCTGTAGTCACTAGTGGAAACTTGGGGATCAGAATTTGAGCTCTGGTTTGAATAATATATATTAATACGAAGTAGCTTTGTTAATAAATCTTATTTATTTTTCAGGATGAAATTTCAGCTCAGCCTTAAATAGTCTAATTTTAATAACATTAAAAGAAAAAAATGCATATTTAATTACTGGCTAAATGAAAGACATACTGTTGGTTTACCTCCTGTGGAAACGTAACAAAAAAGCTATATGGCTTTAAATTCAACGTACTCTAGGAACTTTTCATAAGATGGCATGAGCAAGTGACTGACACGTGCTGTTATTCAAGGAGTAGCTATCCACTGAATAATTATTCTGAAATAATCTTATATTAACATATACTATCATGTAACTCCCAATCTTGAATAAATGACCTAATAGACCCAATGACTAGTCCCTGGTACCAACAGATGCCAGAATTCTCCACAGCATTCTTAAACAAGAATATTGTGAGTGAAATTTTCTTTGCTGTATTACATTCAAAGTAGCCATGCAACACTGCATAGCATTATTTTTTTTTTTTAAGATTTATTTTTATTGTTTTGACATAGAGAGAGAGAGAAAGAGAGACAGACAGAGACAGAGAGAAGGGGGAGGGCCCAGAGCAGTCTCCATAGTTGCACATCATCAGTTTTTCCACACAGTTTCATTCCACAGGTAGGTGCGGGGTTGCACAGGGCAGGAATTGGGCCAGGGTCTCACCCTGGTGAGAACCAAACTGGGGGCACTCCCCAGTTCAGCATATGGGTCAGCATGGGCCGGGGCTGGGATTCAATCCTTGGTCCCTGGGGCTGCAAAGCGAGCACTTAACCCACTGAGCCATCTGGGCTTCCGCAGAATAAATTACTTTTGAAAATTACTGCATGCAAAGAAACTATCTTTAAACTGACTTGAATACTGCAAGCTGGTCCCACAACACTGTCCATTTCTGAGTTTCTATGATATCCAGCTTATTTTCAGTTAGGAACATACATTTGAGTGAACATTTTCCTGCTACAGTTCTTTAAACCTAAATCCACGATCTTATAACTGTCAGGTCCACCCCCGGCCCTGCTACCACCAATTCACACTCTTCTAATCACCCCCAACCATGAGAAACAGGCATGGGCCTGAGCCTTTTGATCCTTTCACTATAGTGTTCACTGCCTCATCTCACCCACATGCACCATGAGGACTTTTATGTAGACCCCCATCACTCTCACAGTCCACTTGATAGTCCAAACAGCCAGCTGTGCTGGGCCATGCTGTCAAAGAAAGGGAGAG
Organism: Craseonycteris thonglongyai; assembly: GCA_004027555.1. NCBI lineage: Eukaryota > Metazoa > Chordata > Mammalia > Chiroptera > Craseonycteridae > Craseonycteris > Craseonycteris thonglongyai. The sequence goes on along the minus strand of PVKE010021184.1, from coordinate 12,217 downwards.
AAGACTCACGTTTTGAGGCAGTTGCATGTTTTCTTAGCTATCTCTAATTTTTCAACCACCAAAAAGTTTGTCTTTTACTGGACTTTAATGAGTGTCATCCTGAAGTATACCGACTAATAATGAGGGCAGATTTCCTAGGTGGTTTTGCTAGGCTTACAGCAGTAGAAGTTTCCCCATCCCTTGTCAAATCTCCACTCTGAGTACTATATTTAAAAAAAAAGATATTGTTTATTGATTCTTAAGAGGTGGTGGGGAGGTTTACAGAAAGAAGGTGGAATAGGTAAATGCTAAGCCTGCCACCACCCAAAATCATATAACATTACAACTAAGTTATAAAACAATCAACCTTGAGAATCATCTGAAGATTAGCTGAACAGAACCTCTATAACTAAAGACATAAAGAAGAGGCCCCCTTCCTCCTCAGGGGGTATCAAATATAGAGCAATGGAAAGAACTGGCTCTGGGTGCTGAGCACATAATGCAATACATAGACAATGTACTGTAGAACTGTACACCTGGAACCTATGTAATTTTTACCAACCAATGTCACCCCAATAAATTTAGCAAATTAATAAAAAAACCTTTTTTAAAGAAAAAGAGGCCACATCGAGACTGAAGCAGGGATGGAGATGCATAACAGGCTGACCTCAAATCCACAGGTAGTGGTTGAACCCCAGAAGCAACACCTTGGCAGCAGTGGTGCCTCCTTAAGAGTGAGGAGTCCCAGCCCCACATCAGGTTCCATAGTGCAGGGGTCCTGCACCAGAAGACTGCCCACAACCTGGCAGTGAAAATCAGTGAGGATTCCACCCACCTGTCTCTCCCAAGGTTCTGTGGGCCCAAGACGAAAGCTGGCTGGCCACAATATCCTCAGAGTGCTTTGCAGAGTGGCCATAGGCTCAGTACTGGAGCAAGAACTGAACCTGCATTTACATTGCAAAAATCACTGTCCACACTCCCTGAATTCCCAGGAATTCTTCACCACACAACTTGGGAGGTATCACCAGGGGCACTGTCAACACTCAGTCAACCAGCTTGGCCTGTGCACCCAAAAAGGCTCCTTCAGCCACTGAGTCCTACAGGCCACTGTCAGGTGGCAAAACACCTAGGGGTGCTCTGGGCCTTTTGCTAAGCTGCCCAGGCCTAATACTGGTCCCAGCCAACCCCGCTTCACAGAGAGCCCATGCCCATATGCCTCCAGATCCAACAAAGGCAACAACTAATTGCATATAGTTTTGTAGTTCCTACCAGCTAGCCCTGGGTCAGTCATAGGCAAGGCTGAAATTGACCTTCATGGGAGACCCCTCTAAAGGCAAAAGAAACAACACAGCTAGAGACTGCCCTCAAACCACACTACAGCACTACCCAATTAGCCCACAAGTGGCACACCCAAAGGGTGGTACCAACAGGCACAAGAGCCCACTCAGACAAATCCCTCTCTGAGGAATCAACCTCCAAACAGCAGCTCATATGCTGTGGGCATTGCCAATACTCACACCCAGTCAGCCTGAGAGACAATCCCACCCACTGATGAGCCCAAATCAATTAAGGTTCAACTGTAATAGGCCAATACGTATAACACACACAAGGAACACTCCTGGAAAACATGTACAGGTAATCAGAGAGACTGTACCATTGGACCACACAGGGCACCGCCTACATAAGGCAATACAACAAAGACTGAGGGACATAGGAGATCTACCTAATATATAAAAGCAAACACAAAAAGGCAGCCAGAATGAGAAAACAAAGAAACATATCCCAAATAAAAGAACAAGAGAAAACACACACACACACACAGAACTAAATGAAATGAAGGCAACCAACCTACCAGAAACAGAGTTTAAAACATTGGTTATGAGAATGCTTAAGGAACTTAGTGAGAACTTCAACAGAAATAATAAGCATAAAGAAGAACAAAGATACCATAAAAAAAATTCAAAAATAAAGAATATAATAACTGAAATGAAAAATACACTAGAAGGAGTCAGTAGCAGATTAGATGAAATAACGGATCTAATCATTGATTTAGAAAATAAAGTAGCAGAAAACACTCAATCAAACAACAAAAAGTAAAAAGAATTAGGAAAAATGAAGACAGTTTAAGGGACCTCTGGGACAACATTAAGTGTAATAACATCTGCATCATAAAAGTCCCAGAAGGAGAAGAGTGGAACATGGGATCAAGAATATATTTGAGGGAAGCCGGGATGGCTCAGTGGGTTAGGTGCTCACTTTGCAGCACCAGGGACCGAGGATCAAATCCCGGCCCCGGCTCGTGCGGAACCATATGCTGAACTGGGAGCTTCCCTAGTTCAGTTCTCTCTCTGTCTCTGTATCTCTCTCTCTCTCTCTCTCTCCTCTGTCAAAAATAAATAAATAAATAAATAATATATATATTAAAAAAAAAAGAATATATTTGAAAAAAAGAATGACTGAAAGCTTTCTTGACCTGGCCTAGGAAGTGCAGAGAGTTGGTGTTGGACAAGCCCACACCAAGACACCTTATAATTAAAATGCCAAAGGTTAAAGACAAAGTGAGAATCCTAAAAGTAGTAAAAGACAACTGGTTACTTACAAGGGAGTTCCCATAAGACTGTCAGCTGATTTCTCAACAGAAACTTTACAGGCCAGAGCGATTGGCAGGAAATATTCAAAGTGATGAAAAGCAAGGGCCTACAACAAAGACTACTCTACCCAGCAAGGCTATCATTAAAATTGAAGGAGAGATAAAGAACTTCTCAGACAGGAAAAAGCTAAAGGAGTTTATTACTACCAAGCCAGTATTTAAAAATGTTAAAGGGACTACTTTAAGAAGAAGGGGAAAAAACAAATAAACAAGCAAACAAACAAAAATGATCAATAATATGAATAATGAAATGGCAATAATTATGTACCTATCAATAATCAGCTTAAATGTATTAAATGCTCCAATCAAAAAGACACAGGGTAGCAGAATGGATAAGAGAACAAGACCCATGCATATGCTGTCTACAAGAGACTCACCTCAGATGGAAAGACACACGTAGACTGAAAATAAAGAAACGGAAAAGGATATTTCACACAAATGGAAATGAGAAAAAGCTGGGGTAGCATTGCTTGCAGTGGATAAAAGAGACTTTAAAACAAAGACTATAATAAGAGACAAAGAAAGACATTACATAATTATAAAGGGATCAACCCAACAAGAGGACATCACTCTTGCAAACATTTTGGCACCCAACACAGGAGCACATAAATACATAAAAGCAAATATTGACCAACACGAAATCAGAGATCAATAATAACACAATCATAGTAGGGGACTTTAGCACTCCACTGGTACCAATGGACATATATTCCATTCAGAAAATCAATGCAGAAACAGTGGCCTTAAATGAAACACTAGATCAAATAGCTTAATTGATATTTTTAGAGCATTTCATCCCAAAGCAGAGAATATACATTCTTTTCTTTTTATTTATAGATTTATTTTGTTTTTATTATTTTTTGAAAGAGAGAGAGACAGACAGAGACAGAAAGAATGGGGAGGGCCTGGCACAATCTCCATAGTTGACAGCATTAGTTTTCCATATAGTTTCTCTCCACAGGTGGGTGCGGGGCTGCGCAGGGCAGGAACTGGGCTGGGAGCCTCCCCACACAGGCCTGGCAAGAACTGAACTGGGGGCACACCCTAGTTCAGCATATGGGCCCGTATGGGCCCAGCCTGGGATTTGATCTTCGGGCTCTGGGGGCTGCAAAGCGAGCACTTAATCCACTGAGCCATCCCAGCTTCCCATACACATTCTTTTCAAGTGTACATGAAACATTTTCCAAGATAGACCACATGGTAGGCCACAAAACAAGCCTCACCAAAGTTGGGGAAAAAGAACCTATCTTGACATAATAATGGCCATATATGACATATTCACAACTAACATCATATTCAATGGAGAAAATCTAAAAGCATTCCCCTTAAGATCAGGAACAAGACAAGATGTCTATGTTCACCACTTTTATTCAACACAGAATTGGAAGCATTGCCACAGCTTTCAGACAAGAAAATAAATTAAAATGCATCCAAATTGGAAAGGAAGTAAAACTGTCATTATTTGCAGATTGCATGATCTATATAGAGAACCTGGAAGATTCCACAAAAAACAAACAAACAAAACTATTAGAACGGATAAATGAATTCAGTAAAGTAACAGGATACAAAATTAATATTCACAAATTTGTTGTATTTTAATACATCAATAACAAACTATCATAAAAATAAAGAAAACAATTCCATTTATAACTGCATCAAAAAAACAAAAAACAAAAAGACCCTACCAAGGAATAAATTTAACCAAGAAGTAAAAGACCTATACTCAGAAAATTTTAAGACATTGAAGGGAGAAATTAAAGAAGATACAAATAAATGGAAGCATATACCATGTTCGTAGATAGGAAGAATTAATATAATTAAACTGTTGATACTACCCAAAGCAATGTATAGAATCAACGCAATCCCTACCAAAATACTAGTGGCATTTTTCATAGAAGTAGAACAACTAATCCTGAAATTTGTATAGTACCATAAAAGACCCTGAATAGCCATGGCAGTCTTGAGAAAGAAGAACAAAGCTGGAGGCATCATGCTACCTGATACCAAACTATACTATAAGAACATAGTAATCATAATGGCATAAAAACAGACACATAGATCAATGGAACAGCATAGAGAGCTCAGAAATAAATCCATGCCTTTATAGTCACTTAATCTGTGACAAAGGAACCAAGAATATACTTTGGGGTAAAGACAGTCTATTCAATAAATGGTGCTGGGAAAACTGGACAGATACATGGAAAAAAATGAACTGGCCCATTTTCTTACTCCATATACATGAACAGCCTCAAAACAGATTAAAGACTTAAAAGTAAGACTCAAAACCATAAAACTCCTAGAAAAAAACATATAGGCAGTAAACTCTCAGACATTACCCTTAGTAATATTTTTACTGATATTTCTTCATAAGCAAGGGAAACTGAAGAAAAAATAAACACGGAGACTACATCAAACTAAAAAAATTTGCACAGCAAAGGAATCATTAAAATACAAAAAGATAGCCTACTAACTGGGTGAAGCTATTCATCAATGATATATCTGATAAGGGGTTAATATCAAAAGTCAACAAAAATCTCATATAGCTCTACATCAAAGAAAAAAAATCAAATTAAAACAGGACCTGAATAGGCATTTCTCCAATGAGGACCTACAGATGGCCAAGGGACATATGAAAAAATGCTTAACATCACTAATCATCAGAGAAACGCAAATTAAAACTACAATGAGATACCACCTCATACCTGTCAGGATGGCCATCACCAATAAATCAAGAAACAGGTGTTGCAAGGATGCAGAAAAAAGGGGACCCTGTACACTGTTGGTGGGATTGCAAACTGGTGAAGCCACTATGGAGAACAGTATGGAGGTTCCTCAAAAAATTAAAAATTGAGCTACCTTATGACCCAGCAATCCCACTCCTGGGTATTTATTGAAAGAAATCCAAAACACTAATTCAAAAAGATATACACCCCTGTGTTTACTGCAGTGCAATGTACAACAGCCAAGACAAGTAAACAACTCCAGTGCCCATCAACAGATGACTGGATAAACAAGAAGTGCTACATATATACAGTGTAATATTACTGTCATAAAAAAATGAAATATTACCATTTGCAACAACATGGATGGATCTAGAGGTTATTATGCTTAGTGAAATAAGTCAGACCGAGAAAGACAAGTACCACATGGTCTCATTTATATGGGTAATCTAAAGAACAAAATAAACAAAACAGAAACAGACCCATAGATACAGAGAATAAACTGATGGTTACTAGATGGAAAGGGGGTTAAGGGGCTGGGTGAGAAAGCTGAAGGGACTAAGAAGTACAAATTGATAGTTACAAAATAGTCACGGGATGTAAAGTACAGTGTGGGTAATATAGTTAATAATATTGTAACAACTAGGTATGGTTGCAGATGGGTAGCAGACTTGGAGGATCACTTCACAAATTATATAAATGTCTAACCATTATACTGTACAACTGAAATTAATATAAAATAATACTGAATATGAACTATAATTAAAAAATATAGTCATGAGGACAGGTAGTAAAGCATGGGGAAGGTAGTCAATAATGTTCTAATAACTATGTACAGTGTTGGGTGGATAGTAGAGATGTTGGGGCTATCATTTTGTGAGTTATATAAATGTCTAATCACTATGTTGTTCTGTATGCCTGAAACTAAAAAATAAAAAATAAAAAGGAAGAAGTGGTGAGTTTTTAACCTTGGTGGGTGACCAAATGTTGGATAATTGGTAACAATCTTGTAAAATCTCTTAAATCTTGTTAAGAAATTAACTTATAGAATACCCCAGGGATAGGAGAAAAACTGTACTTAACATAGACTACAGTTACTCTTCTTAAATCAACTGAACTGTAACCAAAGTGACTTCTGATTGGGCAGGCCTCTTCTGAAAAGGGCAGGGAGTGAAGAGAAAAGCTTGATTGACTTCAGGAGTCTAAAGGTTTATGAAGTATGGGGACAGGATTCCAGCCTGATCATTGGTCCCCGAGAAGTAAGAAGATGGGCCACTATCAGGTCAATGGTATTTGGAATTGATAAAACATGAAGGCATTTAGCTCCACAGATAGGATTAGTGTCGGCTCCTGAACTTCTGTCACCAGGGCAAGATCTCTGCCTCTAAGGGAGGGCTGGGTCACTGGCTATCCAGCACCCTCTGGTGGCTACATTTGGCCACAGACTTTTCTGCCTTTTAAGCACAGTATATTTCAAAGCCTTTTTTTTTTTGCCAAGGAAGGAATCACCACTAGCACTGCTGGGCTATGGGTAGGTGAAAAATTACTTATTAGGCATAAATTTAGCACCTCAAAAAAGTAAGCTATTATAATGATTCAAAGAGAAAACATTCCTCTGAATGTGTTTAAAATCACATGGGTGAAGCTACTTAAATGAAAGACCTATTTAAAATTTCATTCTTTGCAGCACTTACATGAAATATTCTTCTATATATGGACTCAGACTGCTGTAAATTTCATGCACATAATAGCTAACATGCATTGAGTGCTTAGCACTGGCAGACACCATACTGCTTCCTTGTTTAATAGAAATACCTGTAGTCCTAAGAAATAGTACTATTACTATCACCACGTTTCAGAGCTTAAATCTTCAGAGGCACCAAGAGTTTAAACTTACTCAATATATTTAGCTACTAAAAGGTGTGGTTAGGATTTGAATCCAAGGCAATCTAATTTCAGAGCTGACAATTTTAAATATTATAAACAGAGGTACATAGTTTACCAGCCATAATACATTTCCCCCCAAAAAGAAAGTTTGTTAAAGATTTTGAATTAAACTTAGATTAGCATAGAGACTTGCAGGCCAATGAGGCTTAAAAATTAAACTAAACCCCTGGGCTAAGCTGAGTGTGGATTTCCTATGATGTTTATTCACATACATCTGACAGTCAGAAGGGAGGTTTATAATTGGTCATAAGAGCCTGAGATCTAATATTGTTCAAAATCATAATATATTTTAAAATACTTTACAATTTACAAAGCATGTTTAAATACATTATATCAGATAGACCCCATAATAATTATGTGAAATAGGACAGAAAACCTGCAAACAGGCATTATTCTTAATTTACAGATAAAATTAATGAGATTTAGAATGATTAAGTAACTTCCTTAACTAACAAAATTTCCTAAAAATCTGAGATGTCCCAAATGATTGACTGTACAATATATTAGCTTGTCTATAATCTTTATCCTGTTGTATAGAAATAAAAATGAGAACTTTCATGATAAACCAAAGGAGACTTTTACTTATGCTAGAAAATTTAGTTATACTTTATTTCTGCATTATCTACAATAACTAATTCAACAGTAATTACTATTGTTGAACAGGCAAAAATCCACATAAGGAAATAAAAATGAAAAAGCAAAAGGCTATAGAAAGTAGACTAATTGGTATGGATCATAAAATCCACACTGAGTTACTTGGGAACAAAATGGTCCTACAATTATGAGGTTAAGATAAAGTACTCCGCATCTTAAAATTCTTTAATTTTGTAACACGCCTTCAAAAATTTGTTACTTTTTATAACCCCTAAGAGATAACTGAGAGGCATAATAGCATTTATATGGCAGATCAAGAACATTTCAAAAGTACTTTGAAAGTAATCCATTACTTTTGTTTAAAAGAAATAGCTTGTTATTTTAATTATAAGAAAAAGCCCCAAATTCTTTCTGAATATAAAGCAATGCAATTTAGAAACATTCCTGCTGTATCCACCTTCCACACCCAGTTAATAGAGGATTAACCCCCTATGCTAGCTGAGTGTTCATTTCCTACGATGTTTATTCACATACATCTGGCATCAGAAGGGAAGTTTACAATTGGCCACAAGAACCTGAAATCTAATATTTTTGGTTGGACATCTTCCACACCCATTGTTAATGCCTCCCTCTGATCCAAGGTCAGATCACCTTGGAGTGGTCTCAGAAACCTAACTACGTGGCTATCTTTTCTTCTCTTATGAACCCTCAAATTCTCTCACTTAATCTTTAGCATTAACATTGAAATATTTTCTCAGTATGTCCTATCTTAAACAAATAAACCAAAATAACATACATACATACATACCCACCTTGGCCTTCACTTCCACCTACCACTCCAGTTGTTGCAATTTGGTTCTCTTCTTCACTTGAAAGTCACAGTCTTCAGAAAGTGGAGAAGAGTCTCCACTTTCTAAACTGGTTATCACACTTCAACTCACTCCACACTGCTTCTACTTGCCATCTAAACTGCTCTCTAACCTGCTTTTGTTGAGTCACCAAAGTCAAATGAATTCTTTTTTAATTTATATCTTATGTGACCCTCAAGCTGCACATTATACTTTGCCCACTCCTTCCTTCTTATTCTTCAGATAATAGCGTTTAGCAGGTACCTAACAAATGCTTGTTAAAGATAAAACTAAGCACAAACAACCATATGAACATGATGCTCTCCAACAGTATCTATAAATGGTAACTGAATAAACCTGAATAGAAGTACTCCTATCAGGGATTGGCAAACTTTTTCTATAAAGGGCCAGATAGTATATATTCTAGGTATTTTGGGACCATGTGGTTTTGTCACAACTTTGCCTTTGTAGCATGAAAATAATCAACAAACAACTAGGTAAATGAATGGGTGTGGCTGTATTCTAATAAGACTTTATTTACAAAATAGCTGGTAAACTAACTTGGCCCCCAGGCCATTCTTTGCCAATTCCTAGTACAATGTGGTCAGAAATACCTACCAAGGAAGTCAAGCCATGAATGAACTCCTCTTTGGAGAACACCTCAGCTTATGAGTATGGTGGAAGCTGAAAACACCAGATTTTCATTTTTCTAACCTTCCATTAAATTAGGGTTTGGCCAAATGATCTAAGTGCTACACAACCACTTCAGACATTACAAGAAGCAAGAACTGTACAGAATCTACTTTGGCAGCTAGTGGTAGTAGCAGCAGGATCTGTCAACATATGCAGTGTACAGTACAGATGGTCAGCAGTGCAAATTGTGGTGTCCACTATGGTCAGTGCAAGAAGTGGTAGTATTTTTACCAAATCTGTGATCATGGCTGCCTAGCCCCAAGTCTACTTCTCTAGTAATTTGATCAATTCTGTAGCTACCCAGTATTCTTTTAATAAGTTCCTTTTTTAAAAAATTGGCCAGAATTGGGTTCTGTTGCATATAAGTAAGAGCCCCGAGAAACCCTTAGTCTAAGCAACATCAGCACCACTTGAGAACTTGGTAAAAATGCAAATTCTCAGGCCTCATCCCAGACATAGTGAATCAGAAGCTCTGGGAGTAGGGCCCAAGAGTCTATGGTTTAATACTCCCTACAGGTGGTTCTGAGCAACACAGTTTTGAGAACCACTGCGTACAGGTAGGATCTATGACACTGTGGGCTATTTGGCTGATAACCTATTAATAAGGAAGAGAAAGAAACACTGAGATGTCTAGTAAATCCTGGTCCCTTCAGTGTAACTAGTTTGAAGATCACAAGGAAGCATTCACCAAAGGACAGAAAAGAACCTCCCAAACAAAGAAGGTCTTTTAAAACATCCTCTGACATCCAGAGTATAAAACTCAGCATCCAGTTTAAAAAAGTAAAACAAAGCATTGTCATCATGCCTCTGTTAGCTAAAACTTTAAGAATCTTATAAATAGTGGATTTAATAATAACACCCCCACCCCCTTTTTTGCCAAGTTCAAAACTATGTTAGTTGCTCTCCTAGAATTTCTTGCTGCTTGTTCCACTGCTAAGTGGCTCTGATTGAAATGTTTCTTAAAAATGATAGTTGGTCATAATTAAATACAGTGAACAGAGCAGTATGATGTTCTAGTTCACCTTTAATGGAACCATTTAGCACTATAAGGACTTTCTATACCTTAGCTACATCTTAAGGTAAAGGCAGATATATTGGGCAGAGAAAACATCAACATTTGACAATTAATCCAATTTTGTAATTAATGTAAGTTAAAAGTTATTAAAATCATTGGGGGAGATAAGTTTTATGTTCTTTGTGTATTCAACATAATAACACCCTCTGATTTTTCCAGATCATTTGTCAAAACCAGAGGTAGAGGGGGAAAGTGAGAATCCTACAGAGCTTCTCTAGCAGACATGAAGACGGGAGCACCTTAGTCCAGTGCAGAAAGCTTTACTGCCTCACAAACTCTAATACTGGGCAGATTTAGGATTATACTGGTTAGGTGATGAAAGGTCCAAGGTTATTATCGAGACTAATTAGAATTGCAAATGGGTTGACATGGGGTTACTGTAATAGAGTTATACTGTATATTTACCAACAATCTTAAATGACTATGGGTAAATGTTCTGGATGTGTGGCCCCCTTATAACGAGGATTTTCATTCCAATAGAAAAGGACTCTTCCACCCCACCCACCTGTGTGGAATGAAACCATATTGAAAACTGATGATGTACAACTATGGAGACTGCTCTGGGCCCTCCCCCTTCTCTCTGTCTTTCTTTGTCTCTGTCAAAAACAATAAATCTTAAAAAAAAAGAAAGAAAGAAAAGGAGAAAAATATTGGTTCCAGGTGGGAGCAATGTCCCCCTCCACCCTCTTCCCACCCTTGTTAAAGCTGAGAACTGCCAATCATGTTACTGACAAATGAAAAAGGCAAATGCACGAAAAGATTTTAGTGTTGCAATAAATTAAAAATTGTCCCCTCCAAAAGAAAAATCAATGTTTCATTTTAATGACCTGAATAAGATACTGAGGCAAGTGATAATTATTCATAATTGATTTTATTTCAAAAATAACCCTAACCAAGATTAGTTTTACAGTCAACCTAAAAATTTCCCAAGTTTTCTGACATCTTTAAACATTATCATTGTTGATAGGTTTCTCCTATGACCACATATATATCCTTTAAAAGATGATGTCTTAACAGCTCCCCAGCAGCTTAGGTGCACCATTAGTGCTCATGACTGAGGGCTGGGGGTTCCTGTACTGCTCCTTTCTATAAATCCCTCTCACGGGTTTCTCCCCAAGGGTCCATTAGCAGTTCACTCAGCTACTTCCCATCATGCTCTCCACCAGAAAGAATAGCCCTGCATCTATGACTGCTGGACAGGCTTACAAATGCTGAAATTCTGGGGTATAAAGTTACAATGGCTACCCTGGTAAAATGATCATACCAGGGGAGTGGCCCTAATGAAGGAAAGAAAGTGACAGGGAAGATAAACGACACAGAGATAAGGCTCTAGGAGTCTATTCCAGGGTTTCTCAACCTTGGCAATAATGACATTTTGGGCTGGAAGTTGTTTGTGATGGGGGTTGGGAGGTGTCCTGTGCGCTGTAGAAGGTTTAGAAGTAACCCTGGCTTCTACTTGCTAGATGCTAGTAGCTGTCCCCCAGTCGCAAGAACCTGAGATGTCTCCAGACATTACCAAATGGTCCCTGGGGGCCAAAACCATCCCTGACTGAGAACCAATGGTCTTTTCTGAGGATCTTGGGCATAGAGAGATGGAGGAAGAAAATTAAAGACAGGAAAGAACCTGAATTCAGACCCTTGAGCTAATGTGTGAAAGAGGCTGGTGGCTCTTGCCAACATGCTCCTCTCTCTCTGAACACTATTCAATGTA
>PVKE010021183.1:8829-26877 GCA_004027555.1 Craseonycteris thonglongyai | reverse complement strand
TAGGTAAGAAAAGCAATTTAATTTAAAACAAAGAAAAGGTACTTACATTTTAAACAGAAGAAAAATGGAAACTCAACGTGGTCACCGAGGATAAATAATATTGATTGATAATAATACTGTTAATACAAAAGAAAAGAAGCTACCGTATGACACTACCAAATATTCAAGCTAACTGACTGTGTTCTTCGATGAGTCGAGTTGTAACTGTTGCGCTCACGCGTTGCGTCCGGTGACAAGTGTAACACATAAGTCAAAATGTATTGTCTGGGTGGGCGGAGATCACAGTGCCAGGCTGTCAGAATTCTAGGAATTTATGACCTTGGCAAATTCCCAGAATGCATTAAACTATTGCTAGAAAGTTTTGTCTTCTACAATCGCTTCAAAGTCCATGGTACGCGGAATTCCACCCCAGACATTGCGAGCGATCGACGATCGACCAAAATTGGCCTCGCGATCGACCACGATCGACTTGTTGGCCACCCCTGTATTATACAATGGTACATTTGAAATCTATATAATTTACTAACTAAAGCTACCCCAATACATCTATTAAAATTTTTTAAATTAAGAAAATGTTTTAGTACTCACAAAAGAAAAATAATCTGAGACATATTTATTTCATCTTGAGTATCCCACTCTAAAAAAGACATTGAACAAAATGATGCATACGATTTTAGATGACAAAAAAGTGAACGACTTTAAATGACCCTTTTTTACCTATCCCTAGTTTAGGAATATATACCAGGCAAGCTATTTCCTAGGACTACTATATAATAAAATAAAAATTGTAGGTGTAATTAAAAGGTGAAATATAAAAAACATTTGGAGAATTTTTCTGTAAGTGGTAGAATATAAGTATGTGAGGTAGATGTCCTTTCAGACTTCCTAATACCACTTCAAACTAACGGACATAGTTGCAGAAGTCTTCCCTCATATTTGAAGATTAAATATGCTGCTACTTTCAGTTACCATTACTGCTGCCACAACTCATTCATAGTTGCCAGATTCAGCTACCCAATCATTAATATGAAAATGGCCTCAAATATCCTAGAAACCTGCCACAAAATCATAGTGAACCTACGATCACTTTTTAGAAACATCACCCCAGAAGCCAACATGTTGGGAGGCCAGCACAGGCTTGCCAGTACATCTCAGGTCTTAATTCAGAGAGCAGCATGTCTATTCCACATGTGTACGTTAAATAAGACTGAACCGCTACTGCCTCCCTCCAAGTTGAGGTACCCTGTCAGGGAACGTGACCCAACTACTAAAATGTGTTTACAAAATCCAGGTTTAAGAAAGTTTTAGTGTCAATTCTAGGCCACCCTCGCCGTTTTTATAACCCCTCAAAACTCTCTTAAAATGTGTTTTACTTTTCTCTACCCTCATTTTTCTGTAAATAAAAGTTTAAAAGTGTGTGGGGGCCAAGTGGTACAGGCAGTTGAGAATATTTCTGATGCTAAGCATGTCACATTTTAAGCTTCATGGGTTTTAAACACACACACTACTGAACAACTCTGCCCTACACTGGCTCTTTCTAAACTAGTCATCTTAAAGATGGCAATTACCACTTGACTATGTTAAGTGACATATGATTGGTCTCTTTTTTGTTCTTTTCAGTAATTTAAAGATTTGGAAAACAAAAATAGATATTTTAAGCAAAGGGAATTCTGAATAATGAAAATCTGTTGAAAGGTATTTATGTTGAAGCTGGGCAAGAGCAGGCAGTCAATGATTAACACTGAATTTCAAGGAATTTCAGGTACAGGAAGATAGCAACAACGGCAAAGAATCACATGTTCTTATAAAGCAAAGGATTCAGAGACATAAACTGTCAATGGACTCCTAAAGTGTATGACATGCCAGGCAAAGTTAATCATTATCTGTACCTTATGTGTAGTTGTAAAACTATAGAATTTTTTCCTGTATACATTTTTTATTTCATGAGAAATTAGGATAAATCTTGGTCTTGTTTTTTCCTCTCTTCTTCCAATTCTCAGTCTCTGTTTGCACATCTTGAATTATATGACAGAAGAACTTTGTACAAAACTAATATTACTTTGAGAGTTTAAAAAAATTCATATTGGAAACTTTGGTTGTAGAATACAGTGCCAAAGAAATTATAAATGAACTATTTTGAGACATTTTTCAGGTACATAGTATTTTCTCAACCCATTTACAATAAATATGAAATAGAAAGTATTTAAATCTAAATCTAAAATAATTTCTTATGGGAGATATTTTCCATTTTATTTATATTTTATTTTACTTAACATAAATGTATTTATGTGATTTTTAATATTACTTATTTAATGTATTTGAAATACACTTTCATAAAGAAGGTAATGACCAAAATAGATTTTCCTCAAAAAGTATCCTTAATAAATGACCACTACACTTCATATGAAAAGTTGATACTGAAACTTTGCTGCTGTCAGAATCTATCTGTTGATCTTCTACTTCCCCTTCCAGTCGGAGTCTCACAAATCTAACCCTTTCTCCAAAATAATACATTGCCACATTAGCCAGAATACTGGGTCTTTTATCCATACGTTTTGATTCAATACTAATTCACATTTACTTGCTTGCATTTGAATACAGAAACCAGAGAGATTGGATTTCAGATCTTATGATACGTAATGAAAAACTAATATTCTCAGGCCAAAATAGAAGAAAATGAGACTTTTGGGGAACATAAGTATCTATTCTAAGACAAACTAACAAAAAATAATATGTTGCTTGTGCCCATGCAGAGAAAATATAAATATACAAATATATTTGCACTAATTTTTAAGCTCATCCATTATTTTTATAAGACTATTTTTCTAGAGTAGTTTTAGCTTAAAAGCAAAATTAAGAGAAAGGTAGAGAAATTTTACATAAACCTCTGTCCTGCACATGCACAATTCCACATGATAAACCTTTATATTTGGGTGGTCATTTGTTACAATTCATGAACCTATACTGACACACCACAATCACCTAAAGTGTATATTAAGGAGTTAGATATTCTATGGGTTTCAGATCATTTATTTGTATTATACTTAATTTTTTTTTAAAGATTTATTTTATTGATTTTTGACAGAAACAGAGACAGAGAGACAGAGAGAAGCGGGAGGGCCCAGAGCATTCTCCAAAGTTGACATTAGTTTTCCATATAGTTTCACTCCACAGGTGGGCACAGGGCTGCGCAGGGCAGGAACTGGGCCGGGAGCCTCCCACATAGGTCCTGGCAAGAACCGAACTGGGGGCACACCCCAGTTCAGCATGTGGGTCAACATGGGGTGGGGCCGGGATTCGATCCTCGGTCCCCGGGGCTTCAAAGCAAGCACGTAACCCGCTGAGCCATCCCAGCTTTCCCTATACTTAATTTTTTTACTAATAGTTTTTAGTCACTATCAATGAGGTTTCTTGTTTATTATTTTTAATCAATATATCAATTTTTACTTTTTCATTGAGATAAAATGGTTGAAGAGTAAATTGCATATGTTTAAATGTGTAAGTTAATGAGTTTTAATATGTATACACCCATGAAAACATTACCACACTCCATATAATGAACACATCCAGCACCAAAATTCTTGTTTCCCACTATATCCTCTGCCTTGCATTTCTCCCAATCCTAATCTTCCACCATCCCCAGGCAAGCACTGACTCTCTTTCCATCACTTTAGATTAGTTCGCATTTTCTAACATTTTTATAAATGCAATCTAGTACATACTATTTTTTTCTCTGGACTCTTAGGCTAAGTATAATTATTTTGATTTATCCATTTGGTTATGGATCAATTGTTGAACCAATAGCTATTTACTAGACTTATTGCAGTGACAACTTTGTAAGGTATGTGAATGTTGAATCACTATGCTGTACATTTGAAACAAATACAGTGTATGTCAATTATAGTTAAAAGTAAATTAATTAAAAAAATAATTGATTCATTTTTATTGTTTAAGGCTATTCTATTGTTTTCATAAACCACAATGTTTTATCTATTTACCAGTCAACAAACTTTTGTGTTGTTTCCAGATTTTGTCTAGAACAAATAAAGCTGTTATAAACACACATGTACATATTTTTGAGTGGCATATTTCTTCATATTTTACTGTATAAATATGTAGTGTGGTTGTTTGGCAGTTGTATCTTCAGCTTTTAGGGAACTACTTGTTTCCAAAGTGATTGTTTCATTTTACATTCCCATTAGCAGTGTATGAGAATTTCAGTTGCTTCATATCTTTGTCAACACTTGGTATAGTCAGTCTATAATTTCAGCCATTTTAGCAGGAGTGTAGCAAAATCTCATTGTGGCTTTAATTTCCATCTCCTTACTGATTAATGGTGTTGAATGTTTTTCATGTGGATATTTCTCATTGTATATCTTTTTTTTTGGTGAAATGTCTGTTAATTTTTAGTGCCTATTTTAAAATTATTTTTTTGTCTTCCTGTTATTAGGTTGGAAGGGTTCTTTATCACTTGGCAATAATGTCCTTTGTTGGATATATGGTTTCTAGATGTGTTCCCATCCTGTGGTTGTCTTTTCTTTTCTATAATGGTGTTTTTAATGAACAGAAGTTCTTATTTTGATTAAGTCCCATTTAATATTTTTTTCTTTTGTAGTTAGTGATTTTTTTTCATGTATATTTAAGTAAGTTTTACCAATTCCAGTTAAGTAAAACTTTATTGTATATTTTCTTTTAGAAGTTCGATACATTTTGCTCTTAAATTTAGGCCTATAGTCCATTTTATGTTAACTTTAGTCTATAGTGTATGGTAAAAGTCACAATGTATTTATTTTTTTTGCTTATGCATATTCATTTATTGTCGTAACATTTGTTGAAAGATTGATCTTTCTTCATTGTATGGCATTATACATTTGTCAAAAATAAATTGGTCAATTTTACTAACCAGTGTTACCCCACTACATTTAATAAAAAAATAAAATAAAACAAAATAAAATGAACTTGAAATGGCTACAATGAAAACCATGTACATTAAAAGATTGATCGTATACATTTGCTATTTCTTTACTTTTTTTATTCCATTGTTTAAATGTGTTTATATTTATACTCACACCAAACTGTTACTATAGCTTTAGAATACACTTCCATGTCAGATATAAGCCAACAACTTTGCTGTTACTTTAAAAAAATATTTCTGGCTATTTTATATAACCTTTATTTCCATATACACTTATAATTAGATGTTGGTATAGGAGCCTACTAGTAGTGTGTGTGTGCGTGCGTGTGTGTGTGTGTGTGTGTGTGTGTGTTGCATTAATCAGCAAGACATGAAAAATCTAAAGAATAAAAGCCACATTTGAACATTAAGTTAATGAACAGTTCTCTAAGAAATATGCCAGGTATTTGACATTGTACGATATTGGTACTATACATAGCATTTCAGAATATGAAATTTGCATTGCCAAAAGTTGAGTGAAGATGAACAAAATGGACTTCAGAAAAAAGAAGAAATTTCTTAGAGAAATAGTACAGAGCAGGAAGAGTAAAAAAGATCAGTGACCAGAAAAACCCACAAAGGAATCATTCTTAGCTCTGTGGGTATTTCAGCTTTGGTTTATGGAAAATGTCAGATACAAAGTTCAGGTTTTTGTTTTTTCTATTTCAAATTGTAATTCCCTTTGGTAAGCCTAATAATTTATTAATACATAGCATGTCTATAACACACTGTGTGTTAGCTTTATGGAAAATAAAGGGTGAAGAAAGGGAAATAAAGTATGGCCATCAATCAACCTTTGTGGTTTCATACTAAGGCAGATACATGCAATCATAATGATGGATTTGAACTCACAATGGAGCAGAAAAGTCAGGAAGGATCTCCAAATGTGGATCAACTGTTTTTGCAGAACAACTATTCTACCTTATATAGTCATTCTGCAATAATAATATAAAATATAATATTTTTAGTACCTTTCAGGGTCTTTTTATTACCAATTGGGAACAAGTATGATGTAGCTTTCAAACATTATTTTTGGCATATTATATGTTACACTAAAATGATAAGAGGGAGACTAAAAGTAAAAGACTGCAGAATTTTCAACTAAACAAAGTCTACATCTTCATAACTTCTATTATTTTTTATGTTTGATAACATCAATTCCCAACCTTTATTCATCAAATAGTTTTTAAGGAAGAGGGTAGAAAATCAGGGCAAATTTCTGCTTTCTAACTACTTCATAATATGCTTTATTACTTTGAGTAAAAAATGGCTAAATATGACACATTTACATATAATAATTAGTTATAATTTAAAAATTTTAAACCAATATTTTTTTAATATCAATGCTATATTTATATTGAGCATATCATGAGCAAATGATCATACAGATTAAGACTGAATAAAAATTAAAAAACCTATTTTTTACTGATTTCCAAATTATTATGGGTATAATATTTTAAAGAGAAGGCCATTATTTATCTGATAATTATATAACATGTTTCCTCTTGTTATATCGAACAGAAATGTATATTCTTTTGTGACTTAGAATATTTTATGTACAACACTTAATTTTGTTCTGAGTGTGTTTTACCTGAGAAAGTTAGAGATGGTCCATTAAGCGAAGTTCTTGTGTTCAGAAGTAGCCATTAACCTCCCAATAATCCTAACAATGTTTAAACTTATGTTGCTGGCTTTTGGGAACCAAAGCGCTTTTGTAATACCTGTAATTTGCCTGAATGATTGGAAAATAATAGTTTAGGGTGTATGTTGCAATAATGATTTCTCACAATGACAAAATATAAAGACAAAAATAAAAATGTGGGAGGTTGCTTAGTCATTATTCCAGATATAAAATGAAAAAGAGGCAATGTGGAAAAAGGTATTATATGAATAAGGATAAAATAAAAATCAGAAAAGCTGCCATTGAAACTGATCCAGAGGATGCCGGGATGGCTCAGTGGGGTGAATGCTTGCTTTGCAGCACCCTCGGGTTCAAGGATCAAGTCACAGCGCTGGACCATGCAAACCTATATGCTGAACTGCTGTGTGGCCCCCAGTTCTGTTCTCACTGGGGCGAGCTTTCCATGTGGGAGAACCCTGATTTCATCCCCAACTCACAGGGTCACACCTCCCATGATGGAGGCCCCTGCCCAGTTTCTGTCTTGCGTGGCCCCCTACCCACCTATGTGGAAAGAAACTATGTTGAGAACTGATGAAGAACATCTATGGAGACTGCTCTGGGCTCTCCCCATTCTCTCTCTGTCTTTCTGTCTCTGTCTCTCTGTCAAAAACAATAAAATAAAAAAAACTAATTCAGAAAAAAGAATAATTAATAATAATAAACTCTGATTAAAGTGTAGCTTGTATTATGTCAAACCTTATCAAAATAAATAAAAATATAATGGAAACACATACTTAAAGGTAACCAAATTAATTAATATTGGTCAAAATCAAAGAATAATTCTTTAACTACTTGGAAAATTGTATGCTAAATCAAAACTATTTGGCTTAACAAAAAAAATAATCCTTTTATTGTTTATATGTTTTAATAATACTTAAGCACTTCACTTGTTTATTTCTGACTATTCTCATTTGTTTACATATTTCGGTTAAATCACTTGTACAATTTCCTTAATGATATAAGCTTCAATCAAGGTCTTTTATAAGTAGTCTACTATTCTGAAAATTTACATAGAAAAACATTTGTGTACAGATTTTACTTAAGGCAGTATTTACACATGAAAACTTTAGCAACTATATTTATATATGCATAATTTATATGTTTCAGTTATTTACTTACTTTTTTTGCTTTAGTTATTAAAATGTGTTTAATATGACTACTTGTGCCCTTCTAAAATTCATGTTAAAACTAACCCTCAGGACTCAACAATGCAGTCTTATTTGAAAATAGGGTTTTTGCAAATGCAATTAATTTTTAAGATGGGGTAATTAGACTGAGCCACAATCCATTTTGAATATATCTTTTGAAATTTATTCACTTATTATTATTTTATTCATAAAATATGTATTCAGAATGTATAACTTACTTAGTGTGATGCACCCTCCCCCCACTGCAAAAGACGTGCACACCTAAACCCCAGAACATGGGAATATATTAGGTTAAATGGCAAAGAGGAATTTAAATTATAGAAGAAATTAAGATTTTTAATCAGCTGATTTTGAGATCTAGAATTTATTCTGGACTATAAAGTGGGCTTGATGTAATAACAGGGCCCTTATAAGTGGAAGAAGGAGGAAGAAAAGAGAACCAGAAGAATGGAAGTTTGTGAAGAGCTTGGCCTAATGTTGCTGGCTTTGAAAATAAAGAGTGGAGCCATGAACCAAGTAATGGGGTGGCCTCTAGAAGCTGAAAAAGCAAGGAAACAGATTCTTCTCTAGGATGTTCAGAAGGGTTACAGCCTTGGCCTTGACATCTTGATTTTAGCCTGAAAATACCTTTGTCACATTTCTGACTCAGTAATCTAAGATAATAAATGCGTATTGTTTTGAGGATATAAATTACATATATGTAATTAGTTAAGCAGCAATAGGAAAAAAATATAGATAGTATCTCTGATCTAACATATTCTATAATCAAACAAAGAATTCTGAAAAATAAATGAAATTACAGGAAACTATGTTATAAAATATGGTGGAGAAATATGAATTCGTATAGGAATACTTAAGTAAGTCCATTAACCATAGCATAGGAGTTGGAAAAATAAAAAAAACGGTTCATGAAAGAAGAGTTTTTATTAAGAAAAATGTGGGCTAGTATTATGCCTAAGTTGTGTGAATAGCAGGTATAAACTTATTTTTTTAATGTAGCATTTTTGGATAGTTGAGGTGCCAAGTTTATAGCTTGTGAATAAACAAAACAAAGCAAAACAAAATACCACCAACAAACAAAACCCTCCAAATACAAGTCTAAAGAAGAAATAGTTATTTGACTGATAAATACAGGAGGAAGGATACACACTTGATAGCTTCAGAGCATTGAGAGGCCTACAAAATTATTTCAGAATAAGTTTTGCATTTTTGGGAAAAATATTCTGATAGAAAGAAATAGATTATGGCGGGGCAACAATGGGTGCAAGGATGCCAAATAGAAATGATGGTGGCTTAAACTAGGAGATGTGAGGAAGGATAGAGATAAGGGACCAGATTTAGTTTTTTTAGGAGAAAGATACAACATAAATTTCTGATTCTTTGAGGAACAGAGCAAGAGGAACAATACATTTTTATTTCTCTAACTACTGGGTATATGCTGATGTTATGCTCTGAGATAGAAACACAGAAATAGAGGTAGACTTTGACATAAAATGTACAGTGAATTTAGGTTTGGACAAGTGATGTTGAAGTGCCAGAGAGAATCCAAGTGACAACGTCCAGTAGGCTAAGCATGGGTTGTAGTTCTGGTGTGAATTCTGGTCTGGAGGTATCCATTACATTATTGCAGTATATAGATTATAACTGTTAAAGCAGAGTGGGTTAGATGAGAACAAAGTCAACAGGGCTAGTACTATGAAGAAATTCAGCATAAATTTGTGGGATGAGCAAAAGTAGTGGCAGAAAAACCAAGAAAAGCAAACATTTATGTTGGAGGGAATGGCAAGCAATGTTACATACTGAAGAGACATTAAGTAAAATAAGGCCAAAAATATTCTATTGGGTCTAGTAACAATCAAGTTAATGATAACATTGGCAAGAGCAGATTCTTTGGGGTGGTAGCATGGGAATCAGGTTGTGAGGTAAGTACAGGCATGGTTGAATATAAGCAACTGTAAAAGTTTCGAAGAGAAAAGAAAACAAATAGGGTGTCAGTTAGAAGAAAACATGTTATATAACTAGGGGGAGACTTGATGTCCTTAAAATTATTAATTCAAGGTAGCCATCATAATTTGAGAGATCAAAGGTATACTAGAAGGAAGGAATCATTTTCAGACTCAGGTCTTAGAGGACATACCGTAGCTTAAAACATTGGATACAGAGAACAGGTGTAAAAAACATGAAAGGTAGAAGTGTTGGGAAGTATGACCTGACTTTCCTTACTCCTTAGGGAGTTCTAGCAATGCATTAATTGATGTCAATAAGCCAAGATAAATAAAACTGACTTAAAATGAATTGCCAATTGCTTCTTGGGAACCTTGGGCAATAGTAAAAAGCTCTCCATTCTACTAAAAAAATAAAATATTAGTAATAAAAGTCAATGTACTCTTTGATTATTCTTCAATTATTTGCATATACTTGACAAAGTATTTGTAGATACATTTTTTTTTGTCTTTTTGATTGTAATTAAATAAACATACTATAAAATTTACTATTTTAAGCAGTGTAAAATTCGGTGGTATTAAGTATATTCACATTGTTATAAATCAAACACCATCATCCATCTCTAGAAACTTCCATATTCCCCAACTGAAACTCTGTATCCACTAAACACAAACTACCTATTTTTCCCTCCTTCTAGCCCTTGATAAACAACATTGTATTTTCTGTGTCTTTGAATTTGACGAAGTATTTCATTATAATTGGAACTATATAATATTTGTCCTTTAGTAAGCGGTTTATTTTGCTTAGAAAAATGTCTTCAAGGTTCACCTATTTTGAAGGACGTATCAGAGTATCTTTCCTTTTTTTATCCTGAATAATATCTCATTGTACATATATGCCACATTTTGTTCATCCATTCATCCATCAGTGGACACTTGTGTTGCTTCTAACTTTTGTTATTGTGAATATCACTACAGTGAACACGGGTGAACAAATATCTCTGCAGTCCCTGCTCTCAACCCTTTTGAGTGCATGCCCAAAAGTGAAGTTGCTGATCATAATTTTATGTTTAATTTTCGGTGAAATCACCTACCAGTTTCCAAAGCAACTGCACTATTTGATATTCCCACCAGCAGTGCACAAAGTTCTGATTTCTCCAATTACTGGCTAACACGTATTATTCTTTTTTGATGATAGCCATCATTATAGATGTGAAGTTGTGTTTTATTGTAGGTTTGATTTATCTTTCCTTAATGATTAGTAATGTTGAACATTTTTTATGAGTCTATTGCCTATATGCATGTCTTCTTTGGAGAAATGTTTATTCAAGTTCTTTGTCTGTTTTTTAACTTGGTTATTGGTTTTGTTGTTGTTGAGTTATAGGATTTTCTTATATATTCCCGATACTATCTCTTATCGGATAGATAATTTTAAAATATTTTCTACTATTCCCTGAGTTGCATTTTTGCTCTGCTGATAGTGCTTTTTTGATAAAATTTTAATTTTGGTTAAATCTAATTTATGTATTTGTGTTGTTATTGTTGTTGTTGCCTGTACTTTTGGCAACATAGCCAAGAAACTATTGCTGGTTAAATGCAATGTCACAATCATTTCTCCCATGTTTTCTTCAAATAGTTTTATAGGTTTAGGTCTTGCTGTTAGTTCATTGATTCATCTTTACTTAATTTTTGTATATGGTGTAAAGTAAAAAAACTACCTTTTTATTTTCCCTATGTGGACATCCCGGTTTCCCAACACCGTTTGTTTAAAAGACTGTCCTATACCCATTGAATGGTCTTGTAGTTGTTGTTGAAAATCAGTTGCTCATGTATGTGAGCATTTATTTCTGGGCTCTCTGTTCTATTCCCTATATATCAGTCTTCACATCATTACCACACTGCTTTGACTGTGGCTTTATACTAAGTTTTAAAATAAGGAAATGTTATCCTTCATGATCAGGATTGTTTTGGCTATTTAGGGTCCATTAAAATTCCATACGGGTTTTGGGATGGATTTCTCTATTTCTGCATTAAACACCAATCAGACATTGCATGTGTAGGTCACTTTGGATTGTACTGAAATCTTAACTATAATAAGTCTTTTAGCCCATTAATATAAAATGTCTTGCAGAGATATTTTATTATTTTTGGAGATATATTTCAAATCTACCATATTTTCAACTTTGTTTTTCCTAATATTGCAAGGTTTACAAATATGTATTTGATATATACTTTGCTTTTAAAACTATAAATTCACAGATCATTTTTAAACTGATAGGTGAGTATAACAAGATTCACAAGTGTTTCAAGATGAAGAATTGTGCAGTTGTAACTGGAATAGGGTTAGCTAGAGCTTTTTTTTTTAAGTAGCAGACTTTTAGCATCAAACATGCTTCTTTTCTCTCTCTAGTAAAATTCAATTTGGAAATTTTACTTAGATTGCTGACAAGTTCAGAACCATTTAATTTTTTATGCTTAAGCAGGTGCAAATTCTAACACAATTATAAGAACATGACGAATACGAGATTAATTTCCATTATTAATCATTCTATTTTTTCACTAATTGATGATTTGTTCATATTACAAACAAGAATAGTAAAGCATATGGTCAGGAATGAATGAGAAATGAGCACATCATATGTAGATTTTTTAGACAGTAATGCTCTCTGAGAATTCTATCTAACTAATTTAAGAAATCTATTTGTACCACAAATACCTTTCTATGATATAATCATGAATCCAACTCCTATAGATAGATTTCAGCATCCCTTGAACTGGTAGAGTCAAAGCAGACACTGTTACAATGTTAGGTTACATTTTCTATAACATTTGAAATGATTATCAACAACAATGACATAACCCCATTCCTAGTTATATGTCTTTCTATTTACAAAAGTGATAAAAGATTAAAATAAGTCTCACACCAAATTCAGTCATACATTCCAACATGTATATAATAAGAACTGGCAGCCAAGCAAGCAGTTTCTGTCAGGAAGGTGACACAAGGCATTCATTCATACTTCTCTAAATATTTGAAGTCTCTGAGAGATGGTACAAGAAGCCAATAGGTCAATTCTTAACATTCTGAAATCATATCTCAACTACAATTAGAAGGAGGAAAACCTGATAATATTGTTCATAAAACTCTTTCAGTTAAAATCCACTAAATGAAAGTGTACTCTCTCAACTAATAACGTTTCTGTGGACACAGTTATATTAGCATACTACTGCAACCTAATTTTCATACTTCTAGGTATTAATGTTTTTTGAACAGCTATACATGCATTTAAACAAAAAATGGTAGAAGACCAAAATTATAAAAGGAGTTTTAGGGAAAGGAAAGACCAGATACAACGGGTTTTGCTTTTTGAATTCAGCAGCAGCAGCAATGAGTGAGTAGTTTGTGGAAAAAAGAATTCAATTGTTTGCTAGAAGGGCAAAGAAAGGTGACTGTGTAGCCTTAATTTGGAGAAATACTCTAAATTAGGGTTTCTAACAAGTTCAGAACCATTTAAGCTGTTCTGCTCAACCAGGTGTTAATTCTATGACTGTTACAAGAACATGACAAATACAAATAAAATTTTTTTATTTGTATTAATCATTCTGATAAATGCTTCTATCTCTATAACCTATTGCAACATCTCAAAAATCTTTATATTTCAGCAAGTGATAACTTGAAAAGGGAAGTTTGAAATCCAAATAAGAACATGTTCATAAATTCCAAAAGACTTTCATAGCCTTAAGAAGCAGTGTAGTCTCATATGAGAATCTTTTACTAGCAGTTTATTTTGTATCTCTATAGCAATATGTAAAAATGTGCTACTTTTTAAGTTATTAAAAAGAAACCAAGAAAAAATCTAGTCATTCAATGCTAATATGAACCCTCTTTCAAATATAGTATTAAAATAAAGTTGTTAAATTACAATATTGGGTGTTAACAAGAAAATATTTATAGTCAATGGTGTATGAGTACATTGTACTTCAGTCTGATGTTTAAATGTAATTTGAAAGGTGTAAAAATATTTAATTATACATTTTTAGTGGAGTCAAAATGTCTGGAAAAGGCATGATAATGATCTACCCCTTTAATGAGACTTCACAAAGGTAATATATTTTTACAAAAGAAATGTGTCAACCTATAAGTAAAAAAAAATTACACGCAACATAGCAATACGATAAACTTATCTCAAAAGATAATGTTACCACTTCATATATTCTAACAAAGATGCAATCATTAAATAAGTTGTTGAATTGTCACCTATGACCTTTTCAGAATGTTAATTTAGACAGTTCTTATAAAAAAATGATTCTAATAAAATGAATATGTCAATGGAAACATAATTGTACCGGTATGTATACCATTATACACAATCACGCGTTCAGATCTTTACTTTGCTCAGTTCATTCAGTTTCCGTTTCCGTCTCCATTTGTCATCAGTAAGGGAAAAAGTTAAATTTTTCTTAACAGTCACTCAAAAATTTTGCAACTAATTGATCAGACTTATTTTCATTATTAAAAATCTATTTCCTCATATAAAAATTATTTCTACTATAATAAAATGTTATATAAAGATTTATAAAGATAATAAAAATATTTTTGAATTTGATGTTTGACAAAGAATAGTTATCAGTTAACATTTATATATCTTTTTTGTAAATCACAGAAAACTTGTTGATGGGATTAATACTAACTTTTGGTGGTAAAATGAATATATTCTAAGAATATTTTCTGGAATAGTCAGCCTATTCTTTACCTAGTGTTTTAGGTATTTTCTCTTAAATATTTCTTATATCTGTATGCTTTTATTAGTCATTCTTGTTTAGTTTTCAAAAGTTTATCACTTAAGAGATTGCAAACTATAGTTTGTAAGGTTCTGTTAAATGTTTAAAACCCAGTTCTCTGAGCTGGTACAAAGTGGAGTTAGGGGTAGGGCTGTAACTTGCAGCATTTGCCAATATCTATCATGTGAATTTTTCCACCATGGGCCAATTTCCAGTTTCCAATGTGACATCAGCTGCATAGCAAAATTCCTGAAAATTTAATCATTGACTTCAACACACTACAGATTGCACTAATCTACTCTTCTTGCACTTATGCTCTTGCTTCTTGACTGCATCCTGAATCCAGCTTCATAAATGATCTCTCTAAATTTAGATCTGACAATTCCATGCTGTTGCCAGTATCTTACTCATCGCTGTATAGATTATCTCAGTTTCTTGATACTGTTTTTGTACAGTTTCAAAGGCTAGCTGCTACCTCCTTTATAAGTCTCTTTTTTCTACTAATTTTCATTTGCACTTATATCTTCCTCAGTTATCAAACTGCTTACTTATTTTGATACCCTTGTCTTTGTTGGTATGTTCTTAGCACAAAAGCCCTGATCTCTTTTACTTTCTCCCTCAGAACTCCCATTCAGGGATATACTTATTCATAAGTTATTTCTGCTCAGAATCCATCCTTGAGCTGACCTTTCTTGTTACTCCATGTTATTTTATATGTCACTCTTTTATTTGTCACTTTTATCTCATACAGTATGATTTTGTAATTGCTTTTTTTCTGTTTAATTTTCTAGAGTTGAGAAGACAAACTTCTTATCTTTACATTAATCATGATGAGCCTTGGTATCACTTAAGAATATAATAAATATTGGTTGTTTGTATAAAGTTAATAATTGTCACAGGAAATATTCATTTAAATATGTAAAAGTATGCAGTTAGATCACTGCACAGCCAATACATTTTAAATTACACAATACAGAGGGTGCCAATAAATGTATATATATTTTAAGAAAGGAAAAATCTATATTAAAGTTGTAATACTCAATATATATTGGTAACAAAAGATGAATACAACTCACATTTGACTTCTGTAATTACAAGTGGTACTTGAAGTGGTTACCTTCAGCATCTAGAAACTTCTGATTGTGGTGAACTACTGCTTGAGCAATGTTGACCAAAGTGTCGACTTGTATTGCTGCATGTGCTGTTTCAGTTTACCATGAGTCCAAAGTTATCACAAATGCATGCAGTCCCTAGGCATGTTGGATGTTCTGTTGCATACTCATGCCTCTGTTGTCATGGTACTTCCACAACATTCTTGAATTTCAAATACCACTTCAAAATGATCTTCATTCCACCAATGACAACCTTGCTTCCACCATTTTCTTTGACTATCCTACCTGTCGCATGGTGATTCTAGCATTCATTTCATCAACACCGTCTTTTGAGAGAACATCATACTATACATTGCTACTGTAATTCAATTCAACTTTGAAAAGTAATACATACATAACTCCTAAAATGTATGGTATATACATTTTTGACACCACCTGGGACTTACATGAAATATATCACACTTATTCTTTGCCTGGCTTTCTTCCTTATCTTTAATCTCTCTTCTCTCTTCTTTCTGACTCTCGTTCTTTTTCCTTCCATTATATCTTATCTTTCTAATTTTTATTTTTAGTTGAAAATGTTTATTCTTTTGGAATACACAAATACCATATAACATATATTAAGATGTCCAATTACTTACTAATTCAATAAAGTATTATTGTCATGAATAACCAATTATAGCAGCATCAGATGAAAGATAGCAATCATTCAAAGTTCTCAAGGAAGTCACTATAAATGTGCATTATCACTCATGATGATTTGTAATCTGCAATGTCTGTAATGCTTTGAACATCATGAATGCTTTTCTCTAGTCCTATCTGGTCACCAGCAACAAGTGTCTATTTATATTACTTGAATGATTGGTAACAAGTTTACTGCAATTTCCTTCATTTTTATAGGAGTAATTTCCATTAGAATAAACACATTTTATAGTGAGTACATTGCAGATGATATGCAGTATTCTGTGCCTCACAAATTCCTTAGTCAAGCAGCTAAACAGCACTTGATGTAGATGATTCCTTTTATTTATTAGGAAATTTGTTTAGCAAATGTATTGTCACATAGAACAAATATTTATTAGACATTTAAGATAAATAGACTTCATTATGTTGTAGAAAGTGATCATTCCATAATTTACCAAGAATGATAGCAGTGGTAGATGATGCTAAAAATACACTCACCGTATAACATTGCAGCAATAGAGATCCATTATAAATGAGTGAAGGTAGTTGTAATTAAATTTTCTTAAGAAATTTAACTTTATTATTGGATGGATTAAATATAATAATCAAAAGACTGAGCATTACTTTATTGCTAATAATCTTTAAATTAATTACTTGTGTAAAATATAGATAGATGAACATTAATTTATTTTGCTAATTTTTAAACTTTGTTAAGAATTAATTTGTTCCTGCTTTTGGAATATATATATATTCAACATAAAAAGTATCATGCACTGTATTACTATAAGAACTCTTTTTTTTTTTTTTAAAGATTTACTTTATTGTTTTTGACAGAGACAGAGAGAAGGAGGGAGGACCCAGATCAGTCTCCATAATTGTACGTTATCAGTTTTCAACATGGTTTTGTTCCACACAGGTGGGCAGGGGTCACACAGGGCTGGAACTGGGCTGGCATGCCCAATCCAGCCAGGGGCCTAATCTGGGCAGTGAGAACTAAACTGGGGCCTCCTGCATGGGAAACACACTCCAGTTCAGCATATGGGTCTACACAGGCCTGGGTTGGGATTCAATCCTCGATCCCCAGGGCTACAAAGTAAGCACTTAACCCACTGTGCCACCCAAGCTTCCCCACTATAAGGAATCTTAATAAGGTATTTTGCCCAATCTTATTCAAATAAATACATACATATGTACATACAGTTATGTTCATTGTGATGACCCTGAGGCACTACAAAATATTTCAGTAATTCTTAAGCATTAAAGAATTATTAGGTTATGTTCATTGTAGTACATTAATTCCCTAGGGTTTTTAGAGGCAACAATAGCCTGAAGCTTTTTTTAATATGTCAGAAAGTGAATATAAAACAGTAATCCTTGTGGTATATCAGGCTTTACAGGCTCCCTGAAAGTGTTTTACTGTTAATCATTGGACTGAAATAACTCAAATTGTTATACTTCATACTGAGCAGGTTTTCACTAGACTTACAATGATTAGTGTATTTATGTCAAATTGGAAGGAAAAAATAGTCATTAATATAAGAACAAGGAGAAAGCCGGGACGGCTCAGCGGGTTGAGCGCTCGCTTTGAGGCCACGAGGACCGAGGATCGAATCCCGGCTCCGGCCCAGGCAGGACCCACATGCTGAACTGGGGAGTTCCCACAGTTCGGTTCTCTAGCTGTCTCTGTCTCTGTCTCTCTCTCTATCTGTCAAAAGTAAAATAGAAATAAATATGCACTGAAGAT
>PVKE010021182.1:0-26779 GCA_004027555.1 Craseonycteris thonglongyai | reverse complement strand
GAAGGAAAAGAGAAATTTTTGTGGACTTAGAAAATCAAAGATGCTTTAAAAATGGAGAAAGTAAACCTTAAGATGAGTCTTTTGACATTAAAATTTTATTGAATAGGGGAAAGCCGGGACGGCTCAGCGGGTTGAGCGCTCGCTTTGAGGCCATGAGGACCGAGGATCGAATCCCGGCTCCGGCCCAGGCAGGACCCACGTGCTGAACTGCGGAGTTCCCACAGTTTGGTTCTCTAACTGTCTCTGTCTCTGTCTCTCTCTCTATCTGTCAAAAAGTAAAATAGAAATAACTATGCCCTGAAGACAAAAAGATAATTTCTCTCTATAAATGTGAAAAGATAAAAAAAAAAAATTTTATTGAATAGCAGAAGACAGGAATGTCCTGATGAAAATGACATCTAGAAAGATTAATCTGGCCATTGTAGGAAGGTTCGATTTTAAAATGGATAATTTTTTATGTGTCAGAATAGCTACAAAGCCCTGGGGAAGCTTTGGATTTTCTTTTTAACAGAACCTACAAAATCTCGCTGTATCAAATTTATTTATTTCAGGTGATCTGACTGATAAACACACACATTTTTCCTTAAGGACAGCTTATTTATCATCTTAAAGCATAAGTTCACCTTGATGTAGTAACTTAAGGGAAACAGAAATGGGTTTAACTTCCTTAAGATTGATGTTGTTCAGTCTCATCACTGGTGTTTAGTCAGAATCTGACCTATTCTGAAATCTTGCAAAATATTCTTTACTTCACCCCCTGTGCACTTGTGCATGCATGTACACACACATAATTGTCAGAAGCATGTGAGAGAGATGATTCTGTCTTTTCAGTCTTACACTCTGAGAATCTGATGAAAGCTTTGAACCCTCTTGAAAAAATGCACATACACACAATTTTTATGTCATTTTAGGTGTTCACTAGTCCTCTAAAACCCATTCAAAGTCCCCTTAGGGCCCATTGATTCCTGCTAAGAGCCCCTCTGCTACAAGTCTTGGGCTTTTCCTTGTCCTTGGGCATTAGCACTAAGAACACAATAGGCAGTCCTTGAAGAGGGAATGAGTAAAAGGCTGAAAGTGATAGAAAAATAGAAATCTCAGGGTTTGGAATGATAACCTTAGTGATCTTTCTCTTGGAGTTACTTTTTCCCAATTTTTTAGTTCTGGGCCACTCTAGAGAGGAGTAGAGGATCATTTGTTGTCCTTTGTATAGTCTGAATTCAAACAAGGCTTCTTTGGGTTCATAAGTAGGATAAATAATGCCAGTATGGGACCAGTAGAACCCTTCGCTAAATGGAGACATTCTATTTAGTTGTAGACATTAATCCTGATGCTTCTGTTGCTATGGAGTGTGAAAAGGCAAAGGATGCTGTGCATTAGGTTACTTTTGAGTGGGTTTGTTTTTATTTTTCTGTGCCTAAAAGTTGTGGTGTTGGGCAGATTCATGATGCATTTAAAATAATACAATCTCGTGTTCTTGGAAAACGTATTGGATTGGAAAACTCATTGTTGTTAATAAGTGTACTCTCTCCAAGTTGAACTATATATTCAGTATATCCCAACCAACATCCCAGCAGGATTTGTATATGTATGTGGATTTGTATTTGTGTGTGGAAATTGACATTCTGAAGTTTATGGAAATGGAAAAGACCTAAATTTCTTCAGACAAACTTGAAGAAGTTGAACAAAGTTGGGTATTCACACTTTGGGTATTGAGACATATGAAGCCATAGTAACCAAGGCAGCATAAGGATAGACAAATAGATTAATGGAACAGAATGAGGAGTCTATAAACTGACATACACATAGATGTTCATCTGATTTACAAGAGAGGCTTGCTCCACTACTGCAATCCCATGGGAAATGGATGGCCATTTCAATAAACAGATATCAATTAGATATCCCTATGAAAAACCTCTACTTCACAGCACATACATAAAGTAATTCAAAATGGACCATAGACTTAAATGTGAATGGTAAGATAATAAACCTTCCAGAATAAGATATAGGAAAATATAACTTTGAGATAAGCAAATATTTTTCTTTGCTGGACAAGAAAAGCATTGACCACTTGAAAAAAAAAGATTATTAAACTGGACACCATTAACAATAAAAATTAATGCTCATTACAAGTTAGAAGTTTTTGCCCATCAATAAAAAACTTAAGAACTTCACAAAAGAGGATAGCTAAATGGCTAATAAGTGTACAACAAAGGGCTCAGTGTCTTTAGTCATCAGCGAAATGTAAATTAAAACTATAATGAAATACCAGTACACCCACCCAAATAGCAAAAATAGAAAAAGACAGACAATACCCAGTGTTGGCAAGCATGTGAATCCACTGAAATGCTTATTGCTGGTGAGAATGTGCATTTGTAAAACCACTTAGGAAAACTGGTGATTTCTCCTAAAGCTAAATGTATACCTACCTAATGACCTAACAGTTCTACTCCTTGGTACACTCAAGACAAATGGTTGCATATATTCACCAAAAGACCTATACATTAATGTTCATAGCAACTTTATCCATAATATTATACCTAGAAATTGGAAACAACCCAAATGTTTGCCAACAGTACCTTGAAGATAAGTACATTGTGTTGTATTCCATTCATGTAATAGTATATTACACATGAATTAAAAGGATGAACCCACTAAGTCACAGTTGGCATGGATGTGTATTTAATAAGTATATTCTAGCCTTTTGAGCCACCTCTTTTTGCACAAGGCCTGCTTCCACATCTTGGAAGTATACTTTCTCTACTTTTCCTTTCAATAACATTTCCTTTCACCACTGTTAAAAAATAATAATAATAATAAGTATGTTCTCCCCAAGTTGAACTGTGTATTCAGTGTAATCCCAACCAGGAATCTCACAGGCATAATTATAAATGAATGAAGCTGGACGCTAAAGACTCCATTCTTTATGGTTCAATTTGTATAAAAGCTCAAGGACAGGAAAACAAATCTGTGGTGATAGAAATGAGAATAGTAGTAACCTCTGAGCAGGGATGGATTTTTATACAAAAGGGGCAAAGGAGCACTCTAGGATGTTGAAATGTTTAATTTCTTGATGTAGATTTTAACCATGGAGTAAAAATTCATCATATTACATACTTTGTATGTGTAAAAATTAGTTGAATTATACACTTAGAATTTGTATGCTTTACCATGTTACAACTCTGTAAAAAATAATAGTAAAAACATAGTCTCTATCTTAAAGAACTTAACATTTATCAAAAGGAGTGAGAGAATGGGGAAGGAGTAACTCCTTTGCTAAACATGGGATTTAACTCAGTTCTATGAATAGTTAAAATTTTAGTCTTTATATTAAAGTATTGAGATTATTCACAGCAGTTGTTTTATTGATAAAAAGCTGACTAAAAAACTAAGCCATTTACTCATCACGTAAATTTTATAGTGAACATTCTAACATCACAGGTTAAAATGCTCAAAAGCTACCATAGAAGAGCTCCTGTCCAATTCATAGAAGATTTGAGAAATGTGCTGAGACAGTATTTGGTAATGACCATCACTTAAGGATATAGCTTTAGTTCAGTTTTTAAGTAAACAAGTCTGCTTACTTTTTTGTTTTGTTTTGTTTTTAATTTGAGAGCCTTTGAAGAATTGGTGGTATTTGGGGATATTTTGACTTTTGACAGATAAGTCAAAATCTTTACAAGCATCCTCATATATGTTCATATGTACGAGGCTAATCTCACACACTTTATTCCCACAAATAATAGTGCAGTTATAGAGAGACTCGGGCTATTTACATAGGGAGTCAGGCATGAAGTTTGGAGTTTGAAACTCTGCTGCTATTTCTTCTCAATTCACTTCTGAGATTCCTGGATCATTTCTACTGGTCTTAGCACTGTTTCTGCTACTTAGAAACACTGTGGAATGCCAGCCTCTGATGACGTTTTGAGGTAGAAAGAACAGACTTAAAAATACAACAGGGGAAGCCGGGATGGCTCAGTGGGTTAAGCGCTCACTTTGCAGTGCCGGGGACCAGGGATCGAATCCCGGCCCCGGCCCGTGTGGAACCATATGCTGAACTGGGAGCTCCCCCAGTTCAGTTCTCTCTCTGCCTCTGTCTCTGTATCTCTCTCTCTCTCTCTCTCTCTCTCTCTCTCTCTGTCAGAAATAAAAATAAATAAATAAAAATATATTAAAAACAACAACAACAACAGGCATTTAAAAAAATCTAGGCAGAGTTTAAAATATTGCACCTTTGCAGCTAACTGTCACAGCTAAATACTTCAGTGTAAATGTGTAACCCTAATTTATATGGCTTCTACAAAAAACCTCATCAATGTGGAGTAAGAAAGCCTCATTCTTCTCTATCCAGGTTTAAATGTATGGTTGTCACTTTACTCTAGATAACCTCTAATTATAGCAGATAGATTTGAAGTGTAAAATAGCTTTGTCTAATGGATGCTGTCACTCATTGCATTCTGTTTTCCTGCAAGACAGGTTGTATGTTGTTCAGATACAGAGTTTAGAGTCCGAAAGATGTCAAGTAAAACACTAATTTCTTAACTGTCTTCTTTGGGCATTCGATATTCATGTTAAAAATTATTCTAGGGGAAGCCAGGATGGCTCAGTGGGTTAAGTGCTCGCTTTGCAGCGCCAGGGACCCAGGATCGAATCCTGGCCCTGGCCCGTGCGGAACCATGTGCTAAACTGGGGAGTTCCCCCAGTTCAGTTCTCTCTCTGTCTCTGTCTCTGTATCTCTCTCTCTCTCTGTCAAGAAAGAAAGAAAGAAAACTTAAAAAAAAAAAAATACAAAATGTGAAACTGCTATTTAAAAAAAAAGAAAAATTATTCTGTCGGGGAAGCCGGGATGGCTCAGTGGGTTAAGCGCTCACTTTGCAGCCCCGGGGACCAAGGATCGAATCCCAGCCCCTGCCCGTGCGGACCCATATGCTAAATTGGGGAGTGCCCCCAGTTCAATTCTCACCTGGGCAAGACCCCGGCCCAGTTCCTGCCCTGTGCAGCCCCGCCCTCCTGTGGAATGAAACTATGTGGAAGAACCAATGATGTGCAACTATGGAGACTGTTCTGGGCCCTCCCCCTTCTCTCTGTGTCTGACTCTGTATCTCTCTCTCTGTCAAAAACAATAAATCATTAAAAAATTATTCTATCATAATGAGAAATAAATTTATGTGAATTTGTGCCAATTGCTAATTAAAGGCTTTTTTAATATAGAAATGAAGTAACTTATCTTCTGTGTGATAAAATTATTCTTTGAAGAAACTGAAAAATCTGTTATTTTCCATTGATGCCAAGAGTCTAAGTATAAACATTTAATTCAGAAAGGAAAATGAATATTCTTTATAAAACATCTAACCTATTTTAAAACCTGTATGTTTAAGTGGTTTTAAAGTGAGTGAAGGCTTTTTTTATTACAGGAGGTTTTAGTTTAATTTAAAATTTTAAAGTGACACATGCTCTGCTAAGAAAAGAGTAACCTTTAAAATGAACAAGGTTTCTTCCACATGTAATTTGCAAGGAGAAAAGAAAAAGGGATGGAGGAGAAATCTATGTTTTTAAAGACATAAATTGGCCATACTATGTGAATCTTATTTAGCTCCTGTTTTAGACTAACAAACATAAAAAGAAAGAAAGAAAATGGAAATTTAAGCACTGGATATTTGATGGCATTAAAAAATAATTTTTTTATATTTAATAATTATATTATTTTAAAGTTTTTATTTTTTAGAGATACTAATTTATGGTTGAAATAAATCTAGTATTTACTTCCAAATTATATAAGGAATGTGGAGGGTATATATGAAACAAAAATGGCCATGTACAGCTAACTACTAAAGCCAGGTACTGATTACATGAATATTCTTTATACCAAGCTGGTCCAACCTGCAGCCCACAGGATTCATGCAGCCCAAGATGGCTTTGAATGAAGCCCAACACAAATTCGTAAACTTTCTTAAAACATTGAGATTTTTTTGCAGTTTATTTTTTTAGCTCATCAGCTATTGTTGATGTGAGTATATTTTATGTGTGGCCCAAGAGAATTCTTCTTCCAGTGTGGCCCAAGGAAGCCAAAAGATTGGACACCCCTGCTTTATACTATTCTGTCCACTTATAATAAAATATATTTTTTTTTTCTTTTCTTTTCTTTTTTTTTTTAAAGTTTTATTTATTTATTTATTTATTGACAGAGAGAGAGAGAGAGAGAGAGAGAGAGAGAGAGAGAGAGAGAGAGAGAGAGATAGAGATAGATACAGAGAGAGAACTGAGCTGGGTGAACTCCCCAGTTCAGCACATGGTTCCACACGGGCCAGGGCCAGGATTCGATCCTTGGTCCCTGGCACTGCCAGGTGAGCACCCAACCCACTGAGCCATCCCGGCTTCCCCTATTTTTTTTTTCTTAATAAACTAAGCTACAGATCAGAAAATTTGAACTTGTACCACCACACAGTTTATTGCTTGTTAAATAACTTCTTCCATATCTTTTGAGCCTGATATTCCTCATTAGCAAAATATGTTCATATTCTTAGGTGTGATCTCATAGATGAGACTTAAAAGAATAGCTAGACAGCTGGTAGGGGAAGTAGACCTATTTGTTATGTTTCAGTAGCAGAAGTGACATTGTACTTGGAATAAAATTCAAGATGCTTAACATAATTTAAAGAAATCTTGTGCGATATATTTCCTGCCTTTCCCTTCTATTTTATCCCAGTCTGTCTTCTTCCCACCCATTATGTTCCATAAGCACTGGCATATCTGTTTCTAGAATCTTCCTAGTTCCTTCTTGCCTCAGTGCCTGTACAAATTGCCTACTCATTGCCTGACCAATTCCATGTCATAATTGTATATTTGTGTCACTGTTTAACGCCTTCCTCTTCCCTAGTCATGGGAGCAACGGTATCAGTTTTGTTCACAGTGCCTGCCGGGTAGAGTGTTCTTAGCAAGCATTTTTTGAACAGCAGAATAAAGGACTGAATGGTAGGTATGGCTCCCTGTGCTCTTAGAGCAATACCAGTTTTTAAAAACCGGGCATTTCTTTCCAGTCTTCTCCTGTACATGGGGTTCTGATAGCATGTTGTGTAATGCAGTTGCATCTCTCATTTGGTTTAGGTAAAATTACCTTTTAGATAAGTTTATAAACCCATCTTAATGTTTAGGATTGTTTCTTTACTGATAAATTTAGTTAATCTCAGTGGACAATTGTAACTAAACCTTAAATCATTAAAGTGTTAATAGTATTATATTTATGTATATTTATATCATAAGTTGTTTCCTTTTTAGTTCTCTAAATTTAACTTTATTTTTTCCTTTTCTCAGGTACTCTCAGCCCTTGACATACTCCAACCTCCACACATTGACTATTTTGAAGAAATGTATCCTAACCAGGGAATGTGAAAGAAGGGAACAATTTTTTAATTAATTTGTTCTCTAGCTCCTTTTGGGGTTCATGCCTTGAAGTGTGTTAAATCTCATCCTTGCAGAAGTGGTTGAGTACCTGGAATCAGGTAATTTTGAAATCTCAAGTATCTGACAGCTTAGTATTATCGATATATCCTGAGTGGTGATTGATGTACCACAAAACAGGACTTCTAAGCAAATACTTTACTTAATCCCCACACAGACTTATGAAATAGGTTGGTATCATCCCCATTTTACAGATGAAACCAATGAGGCAACTATATTGTAATGGAACTCAATAAAATGCTCTTGTCACTATATAATAGTCAAGAGGATAATACTGCCCTTTTTTTTTTTTACCACTTGGGATAAGGTGAAAATTAAAGCAAATGCAAGTTAAATGTCCCAAGTTCCTTGGAATGATGGTGGCGGTGATAGTAACAGCTATTACTTATATACGTTTTTATCAGATATGAGGCACAGTTCTAAAATTTTTACACATATAAGTTTATTTAATCACTATATCAGCCAACTGGGGAAGCTATTGTGATATTTCCACTTAACAGACAGGGAAATAGAGGCACAAAAGACAAAAAATCTTGATCAAGATCACCAAGCTAGTAAGTGTTGGGATTGAGGTTCAATTCCAGGCAGTCTGACTCTGTAGTCTTGATTTCAACCCCTACGTATATGATTCTTCCAGGATAGAGGCTTTAACATTCTCCTTTTACTATAGTTAATGTGTAAAAATAGTATGTTAAGGAAACTATTGCCTAGTAATAGCTCCTAGAGCTGTGCATGAAAAATATGAGGACATAAGTTAGCCCATCTGACATTCTTGACAAAGCATCACCATTTGCTATTCTATCTACTCTTGGTGAAGCTTTAAGTGAAAAACAGAGAATCGTGAACATTAAATTCAGTGAGTTCATGATAGTACAGATTATTCATTCAAGGCTTTTTATTAACACTAGGCCTGTGACTCAGAATGGAAACTACTATAATAGCAAGAAACATTTTGATTCACCAGTGAGATAAATGAAAATCTCATTCATACACAGGTGGTAGGTAATTCCACACTAGAAAATTATCTTTGATAATTTCCTTAGTAACTGTGAACAATTCAGAGCTTCCCAAAGGGAAGGAGAATGGCTAAGATGACTAGGGAACTGGGAAACTTGTAAGATGATAAAATTGCCACTGATCAGCACTACTGGGATATTTTGACCTGATAAACCAAAAGCTCTCAGATGTCCTAATCCTTAGTGATATTTTAATCCATGAGTCCTTTATGGAATTAATCCCTTTGTAAAGAATTAACTCAGTGGACTTGGAGTACTCCAATCTTACATATTTCAAAGAAAGAACTAGCCTTTGACATATTCCTATCTGATAAGAATGTCTTTGTGTATCTGAGATCTTGGGTTATATGCCAGATGGATCTGACATACCCATTTTTAAAAAGTACAAAATTAACCTAAGGCTAGAAGAATTGAGAAAGTTCTTTTCTCCTCAGCTATAGCCACTCCTCACTTAACAGTGTACCTGTTTAATGACTGACTGCTCAGACTTACGACCAGTTATCCAGTGTGGGAAATCCCCTTTCTCAGTATGTGTGAATCTCAGGAATCCCCTTTCTCAGTCTTTGTCTCATTCCTGCCATCAGTTAGTACTCACTACATGAAGCAATCACAATCACACAAGACTACATACGTCATTTATAAGTGTAGTGTCATGTGATATCTGTTGAAAAATATATACCCTGTGGCGCCATAACACACCACAAGACATCCTCCTTAAGCTCCTCATTTAGTGACCAGTTCGTTTAGTGACCAGTCGTAGGAGCAGAACTGGGTTGTTAAGTGAGGAGTGCCTCACTACAGGTCAGTAGTAGCAACTGGGAAGAAAGCATTAATGATTCCTTTTAGTTGGTGGTAAGGGAATCCATACACTAGAAGGCATCCCTGTGAGTGTGTATTGCTATTTCTGCCTCTGGAAATAAAATTGCTGACCAAACCTTAAAATTAGAAGAAATCCTGTCTATGAAATAAGAATTTTACTATATTACAGGCTGTGTCTGGGATTCCCAGATCACCTTCAACTTCAATAGTTCACTGAATGGATTCACAGGACCCAGGAAAGTTGTTCTGCCAAAGACCTCTATCCTTTGTTACAGCAAAGGATACAGATGGAAATCAGCAAAGGGCAAAGGTGCATAAGGCAAAGTCCAGGAGAAGCCAGGTGTAAAGTTCACTTGTCCTCTCCCAGTGGAATTGCACAGATCGTGCTCAATTCCCCCAGCAACAGTGCATGACAACACAGGCAAGTGTTGTCAACTGGGGAAGCTCACCTGAGCCTTAGAGTCCAGGGTTTTTATTGGTGGTCAGTTAGGTAGGCATGGAGCACCCAAGAGACTGACCTTAGCTACTCAGTCTCCAGCCCTACACCCTCCTCCCCACCCAGAAGGAGAAGATCCGTTAGACCAAGGCCCCAGGTGAACAAAAACAAGTGTGCATCTTAAACCATATTGTTAGCATAAACTGGTGAAGTCAAAGCCCTGGGTATACTGAGATACCATATGAGGTAGTATATTGCAAGGGTGCAAAGGTTACTTCCCAGGAGCCGGTCAGGGGCCAGTCCTAAAGAAATTTGGAATAGGCAAGGTTTGGGTAGTCCAGATCTGCTGAGTTAACCATTTATTGCATCTAGGCCTTCTATGGGGAAAGAATGTTTTCATATAAGATAATTGGTAAATATGGGTATATTTAATAAATGTCAAATGTATTTAGATTCTCTTCACTGAACACAGCTCATTTATTTATATTGATTTTCTGTCTTACAGTTCAAGCATGAATTGTTTATATCAGGTATTAGTTTTGTATACTTAAGTTTGTCATTTCTTTGAAAACCCTATGTATGCTTCTCTAAGCTAGGAGTTCTCAATCACTTATTATCGATCAAAATTTAATTGAGTTTAGGAGATCCATGATTTGTTATTTCAGATACTTGTAGACCAGAGGAAAAGTTAGCAAAGTTGTGACTTAAAACCATGAGTGGCATAGGTAGTGTAGTAGCTATTGGTAGCTGATTTCAGCCCATTTCATTAGTTAGCAGAATGTTCCTATGAAATGCCTCTTCCCAAAATTGTTACAAATGTTTAAATAAAAGACTGTCATAAAATATTTGTGAAACCCTCTGGTACACCATGTACTTAAATGTTTTACTTCTTTTTTTCTTTTTTAACCTTCAGGTTAAAAAACTGTCATTTGTTGCTTTCCCAGAAATTAACTGGCTACAGATGGAAAAATCTTTCAAACCTAAACCTCAGTGTTCTTGTTTTCTATGTATAATTTTTGGCTATATGTAGACTTATAAACAGGAAATAAAATAAAAAAAGTGTTTTCTAATGCCATTTAGAAAACACTAAATACTTTTAATATAAAAAAGAATTAAACCTATAGTTGCCACAGGATTATAAATGGTTTAGCTTGGAGTACAGGATACTAAAAATTGGTGTTTTTAAATGGAAATGTAAGAAATACCATACACACACACACACACACACACACATATACACACAGTGTGTGTGTATACAAATGCTGTCTGGAAAGTACTCAGCCATGTAACCTTTCTTGTTATGTTGACAATGGCTGGATTATATTCCAGATAATCCTCAAAATAGAGAGGGTGCCAAAAGTATATGCATGTTACAAAAGAAAAAAACTATTAAAATTATAATACTCAACATATACCAATAACAAAAGATGAATGCAAGTCACGTTTGACTTATGCAATTATAAGAGGTGACCATCAGTGTCCAGACACTTCTCATTACAGTGAGCTACTGCTTTAGCAACATTGACCAAAGTGTCCACGTGTATCACTGTCCTTATCGTTTCAGTTTACCATATGTCTCAAACTTATCATGGATGCATGCAGTTGTTAAGCGTGTTGGAGTTTCTGTTGCATACTCATACCTCCATTGTCATTATACTTTCACAATGTTCTCGAATTTCAAATACCACTTCCGAGTGGTCTTATGTTCTTCGAATGACAGCCATGCTTTTGTCATTCTCTTTGACTGTCCTGCCTGTCACATGGTGATGCTAGCATTCATTTGATTAGCACCATCTTTTGAGTGAACATCATACTACATATTACTACTGTAATTCAATTCAACTTCAAAAAGTAATGCATAGATAACATCTCTTAAAATGTGTATACATATTTTTGGCACCCCCCAGTATATATATGAGAGCTGTATGGGAAAGTTCCAGCCATAAATGCCTGTTTTTCATATTACATGACCAGATAAGAACAGTCTACACACACTCACTCACTCAGCCTTTGCTGATTCTTCTAACATCCTAAATAGGAAGTTTCTGAGTCCTCTGCTTAATACAAATAAATTTATTGTAGCCAAAGAAAAAAGAATTTATTTTTATCTGAAAAATAAAATAATTTAATAGATAATATATTAAGTTGAAATCAAATGGTAACTTGCGATCCTATTAAATCTGTCAGACCTCCCTCTGTAGTATCTCAGAAATATGGCATATGAATTACATGTGGTTTTAGGTGATAGTTTTTTAAAATTGGAGGATTGCTGTGTCTTTGCAGGTTTTAGAATGGGTAATATTTTGAGTTTTAAATATATGATCATGGAATTGTGTTTTGAAGAGACATTTTGAGGTCTAATGGGTATTCTAACATTTAGTTAATAAATGAGTCAGTTCCTGCAGTCAAAAATTTATATTTGTCATGTTATTTGAGTTGTAAAGGGAAAGAAATAAGCTTAATCTTCCATTATACATACAATGCTACATCTCTACATTTTTCTAATATTAGTACATTGGAATGTTATATTGCATATGTAACTTAGTAGATACACTTTTGAAACCAGATGTTTTTAAAACTAATTGAATAGTTAATAATTTAGAAAATCTGGGGTCTGTGAGCATTTTGATGTAATGAAGTGTACATTAAAAGTATCAGCATGTAGTATTATGCAGTTAATCATATATTCCCCTGAAACTGTAATAAAATGATTACAAGGTGTGACAATTAAGTTCACAAACTTGCCACAGTGTGCTTACATTGACAGCACTGTACAAACAACTCAGTAAGGTTTCATAGCCATGGTATATCAGTGTCTCACAGCTGTGTTTGTGTTGACATGTGGCAGTGTCTTGCTGAGTGGCAGAGCTTGAATTAGAGCA
This sequence comes from Craseonycteris thonglongyai, assembly GCA_004027555.1. NCBI lineage: Eukaryota > Metazoa > Chordata > Mammalia > Chiroptera > Craseonycteridae > Craseonycteris > Craseonycteris thonglongyai. The sequence continues at coordinate 14,171 of PVKE010021182.1, read as the reverse complement.
ACGAACAAACATTAAATTTTTTGTTTAACTTGACAAGAGTGGAAGTGAAATCAGGGACATGTTGCTTCAAGTTTATGAGGACAATGCCATGAAGAAAACAGCAGTGTACAAATGGATTAAACATTTTTTTGAGGGGAGAGAAAGTGACACTGATGAAGAGAGGTCAGAGTGATGAGTAACAAGCAAAATGGATGAAAACATTGCAAATATTCATCAAATTGTGTGTCAGAATTGTCAGATGACTGTGAGAAGCATAGTAGACCCAGTCACCATAGACAGAGAAACAGGAAAATCTTTACTGAAAATCTTGACATGAGGAAGGTGTGTGCAAAAATGGTCCTGAAGGAGCTCATATGGACAAAAGCAAAGGAGAATCAAAGTTTGCCAAGACCTTTTGAAGAGGCAAGATGATGTTTTGGACCATTTTATCACTGGTGATTATACATGGGTGTACCAATACAACCCTGAAATAAAGCATCAAAATGCACAATGGAAGTTGGCCAATTCTCCACGACTAAAAAAGTTTCGTGAGTCCAAATCCAGAGTCAAACCAACATTGCTAACATTTTTTGATATCAGAGGGATTGTTCCTTATGAATTTGTACCAACTGGACAAATAGTCAACCAAGTTGACTCTTTGGAAGTGCTGAAAAGGCTGCATGAAATAGATGAAAACAACCTGAACTTTTCGCCAGCAACTCATGGCTCTTGCATCACAGCAAAGCACCAGCTCACACAGCACTGTCTGTGAGGGAGTTTTTAACCAGTAAACAAATAATTGTATTGGAATACCCTCCCTACTCACCTGATCTGGCCCCCAGTAACTTTTTTCTTTACCCAGAGATAAAGGAAATATTGAAAGGAAGACATTTTGATGACATTCAGCACATCAAGGGTAATATGATGATGGCTTCTGATGGACATTCTAGAAAAAGTTCCAGAATTGCTTTGAAAGGTGGACTAGGTGCTGGCGTTGGCACATAGCTTCCCAAGGGGAGCACTTCGAAGATGACCATAGTGATATTCAGCAGTGAAATATGTAGCACTTTATTTAGGATGAGTTCGTGAACATAATTGTCACACCTTGTATAATTGTCACACCTTGTATATTAGTGCCCACCAAAAATTTAGCTTGGGTTTTGAAAGACCATGCATCTTTAAATAACTCCTTAAGCAACTTTTAAAAATAACAATATCTAGATTATAACTGTTTACAAATCTGCCTACAGGGTGCAACAGATTGAGCAGGAGTCAGATATGGAAGGACCAATAAATTCTACCATAACCTCTGTATCATCTAGCTTTTGTGTTTTCATATTTTTTAAATGTACTGTATTAACCTAGAAAATATATTCTTTAATAATTAAGGAAGACTATGTATTTTTTGGAGCTGAACTTTTTAGCTTGTTAAAGAATTGTATTATTTATTTTATACTTGAATTTTATTTGGAAATCGATATAAAAACAGTTTGGCACTTAATCACTTTGAACTTACTGAAATTTAATCCAAGAGAAACCACTTCTAATTGTTCGATTGGAAAACATTATTTATTGCTTCAGTCAGGAGTCTGGACTCTGTATATAAACAAGGTCCAGAAAGCACTGGATGCCTACTGGATTAGAAATAAACATTTCGCTTGCTTTGGGAAAATCCCATTTTTAACATGAAACATCATCTTAGTATTTTGTGAAGAAGAATATAGGTGATGCAGGTCTTCTGTATAGAAGCAATGTCAACCTAAAACCAGTGGAAATAAGAAATCTAATGGGATGACCATGTATCCAAGTTTGCGAACTCTCCTAGATTTTACCTGGTCCTGGTATAATTATTAATAAGTTCTTTCACTTCCAGAAGTGTTTCTGTTTGGATAATAGGTTTGACTGTTTAAACAGGAATCTCTTGTCATAAAGTCAGCGAAGGAGCATGCATGTTCATTTCAGCCAGTTAGAGTCCTTGGTAGGTAGGCATGTAGTTTTGGCTCTCCAGATGCAGGAGTTTAATTGATAGTATTGTAGATTATATTTTATAGTAACATTTTGTGAGTTAAAGAATACATAATACATGATTCCCTGGTTCTATTAAACAGCTCTATAAACTTCTGGGAATCTTACAAGTCAATGAAAAGCTAAAAAATGAAATGTGTGTGCATATATAAGTGTGCTCTGTAGTAAGAGTACCATCAAGGACCAGAAATCTGTATCTTAGGAACTTTGAAGATTGCCATATTGTTGGAATTTTCTCTTCGTTTATTATGTAATCATACATAAAAACTATGTTTCTAGAGCCAGAAATTCTTTTTAAATTTTGCTCACTGTTGTATTCCCAGCACTTGGAACAGTGCCTAACATATAATAGGTACTAAATAAATATTTGTAAAAGAATGAATAAAATAGTCTCTGCCCTCCAGGTTTGTAATCTAATGGTGGGATACAGTCATAAATAATAATTATAATCTAGGTTGGAAAGTATAGCGATAGAAAAGAATCAACATATCCCGGGGGTCTGATTTTCATTCTTTCACATTTTAGTTTCCAGGCTGGATTACTTGAAAAGCATTTGATGATTTAAAACAAAGGCTTTCACTTACCCACTGTTACCAATGTTGGCCCCTTACCTCGGAAGCCTAGGTCAGAAAGTCAAAACAAAAGAAAAGTTGCGGAGTGATCCAAGAACAGCTGAATTCCTGACTTTAACCACCACTTAGTCAATATCTAGTCAGCCTTATTTATTCATTCAGCAAAATATTTAGCACTATTGTGTATATAGTATTGTACTAATCTCTTATGTAGAATACAGAGATGAATTGTTCATTTGTTTAAATTTTTTCTATTTAATTTGTCAGGTACTCTTTCAAATACTCCACTCTTATCTCTACAGATGAAGAAAAACTACCTCAGAGAGGTAAATAACTTGTCCAAGTTCACTTAGAAATCACAGAGCTGGAATCTGAAACCATGTTGACTGGTCCGATGGGCCAGGAGTACTCTTAACCCACTGCTACCTCTTAATGCTTTCCCTCAAGAAAATGCAGTCTATGGAATGAGATAAAATATAAAGAAATAACTCATGGTAGAATGTTCAGTAGAGGCAGTTGTTGTGGGACTTTAAAAAGAGATTGCTTCAGGCAGCAAAAGCAATAAGATTTCAAGGAGGAAAAGACAGTTCAGATGAGTATTGAAGGATGAGAAGGGTTTGGATGAGTAGAATTGAAGAGTATAGATATTCCTGATGGAGGGAGTAAGTATGAGAAGCATCTTTAATGGAATGACAAATCATTAGCATGTATGAATAATGAGAAACTAAGCTAGTGGCCTTGAATGTTGAACCAGGTAAGTTCATCTTTATTCATAAGGCATTTGAAAGCTTAATGAAAGATTGTGTGTGTGTGTGTGTGGTGTTTGTGGTAAGGAATAAGACAATCAAATGTTCTTTATAAGCTTAAAAGTTTCTATTTGAGATGATGAGAAAGTTCTAGAATTGGATATTGGTGATGGTTGAACAACATTGCGAATGTACTTAATGAGCAGTGCAGCTCCCTACCAGGCGCGCTTCCCATTGGGGAAGCCCCCAGCCAGGTTCCCACCCTGCAGTCCCCCCCCCCCCCAACCCGTGTGGAATGAAACTACCGGTATGTCAAAAACTGGTGGCATACAACTATGAAGACTGCTCTACAACTATGGAGACTGCTCTAGGCCCTCCCCCTTCTCTCTCTCTCTCTCTCTCTCTCTCTCTCTCTCTCTCTCTCTCTCTCTCTCTCTTTCTCTGTCAAAACAATAAAATAAATCTTTAAAAAAATAATAGAGATATTAACCAGATTTTCTTAAGTAGAAAGAACTGCTCTACCCTCATTCCTTCCAAAAAAAAAGTTTGAAAAACTTACCTGGAACTAAATTTTTGTAGATAGACATTTTCACTAGTCCTTTCTATTATCAATCCATATAAGATCAGTTGCCTATTAGTAGGATATAAATGTATTTTCATTATTTCCAGTCTTATTCCTATTTTTCCACAAAATTTTAGGTAGTATCTGAATCCTGTTGGTGAGTCCATGTAACCCTTTTTTGCATAGCTGTTCTAATTAAATAGCAATGTGGAACAGTGCTCATGTGGCACATCTGAGTGCATAATAAAGTGCTCATTTCATTAATATTAGAAAGTGGGCACTTTGACAAATGGATAAAGCACTATTTCAGATCATAATAATTTTTCCAACTTTATTGAGATGTAATTGACATAAAATAGATCTAATATCTTGGCTGAGGAAGCAGGTTCCTTTCAGTGGACTACCATTTTATTTTGTCTCTTCTTAACTGCCATAAAAAGTACTCAGAAACAGACTTCTCTGATACATACCTCTCCTAGAGTCTTTCTTCTAGATTTTATTGTTCTTTGTATTTTTTTTAAGCCTCCCTGTTCTTAATAACTGTTCCTTTTAGTAACTTTGCCTTTTAAAAATCTTCAACCAAAAGCTGGATTTCACTGGTGATGGGTAGCGCTGGATAGGTAAGGAAGCACCATTAGCTTGACCTATTGAGAGGCTGGTCCTCCCTTCAGAATGCTGTTTGTAGTGGTTTATACAACAATCTACTCTCACTTTTAATGATATTCTTGCAGCTTTACAATAGCTTATACTGGAGTAAATTGCTCTCAAATTCTGTTGGGCAGAAGGACATTTGAAACCTTATTCTCTGGATACAGAAGTTTTTCACTGTTAAGAAAGGGTGGGTCGGTCTAAATTGAGGGCTCATTGTCTCTTGGAGATAGTGTTAAGATATCTTATGTTGGCAGAAAGAAGCATGATACAGTTTCTATGAATGTGTGCATCCTTCATCCTCCGAATTAAGAGATAATGGAAGATACTGTCTTCTTCATGAATTAAATGTATAGAAGTAAAATGTTTCTAAACTAGGTAGAGGCTCTTTCAAATGCCTTTTTTTTTTTATGTTCAGAAAAAAAATAGTGACTAGTCCAGTAATTCATGTGGTTTTTCTACTGCTTAGTTATATGTGCATTTGCTTTGGAGGGTGATGATGGTGGAAGATTAGTAGTCACCAGGCTCTACCATCTACATCTGACAGACACAAAGCTTGGCTTTGCCTTCTTTGGTGCACTTTGGGGAGAAGAGCTGGGGATTGAAATCACATCATTGTCTCTAGACTGCTATTTCTGTTTTGTCGCTTATGTGTTTATAGCCTTAGTGCCAAGCACTCAGCCAACAGAACCTTCTGGGTTATGCCAGAGTGTATAGAATGACAGCTTTCCAATTTTTTTCTGGTGATAGAATTGACTTTATTTAGTCACTTTTAAATTGCAAATTACAGGTAGTTTTAATTTTAAAAATGTTGACATTCTATATAACAAATTATTTACCTTAGAAAGAAAAGGAATTTTCCATTGCCTGGGAAAGAGGTTGTTGTACTCAAACATTTTAATGTGACCTTTCATTCCATTGATTTCTGTAGAGAAGCACAGGCATGCTTCAGTAAAGGTCAGTGATTCTAACTAAAGCGCACATGGATTTTTTTTTTTTCCTGGTTGCAAAGGCACCCATGTTTTTTTTGTTGCAAAGTAGATGACAAGATTTAGGGCTGACCATTTGTTACAAGAGAAAGTATTGCTGTTTTTAAAGCATTGTTTGAAGGCAACGATATCCATAAATCAGATTTTTCATTATCCATGCTGTTTGAATGCCCTCATTTTTATTTCAGGGGCAGTTACATAATCTGAGATCTCAGTTGAAATTTACCTTCTCTGGACCAGATTTTGGAAGGAAAAAATGTGAGGAAAGGGATACTATTAAGTCTCGCGTATTTATGGTTGTGAGATTTTTTTTCTTTAAAATGGGAATGTCAGGGTTTCAGAATTAGTGCTTTATGTGGGTTTAAGCATGTTTGAACTGCCTTTCCTGAAATTTTCATATAAGAATTCATTGTTTGAGGAGCCAGACTTGAGGATCTGCATACTACAATTTATTAAACCTAAAATGCACTGTGTCCTTTTGGAAAAGGACATATCTGTTGCTCATATCTGTTCAAACATGTGTCACACAAAAATGAAAACTCTTAAAAAAAAAGTGATTGTGGAACTGCTGACCCATGTGATGCCTACGTGATATTTAATATTGCAAGATTTCTTTTGATAGTCTAGCTTAGTGTGGTTTCTGTCCAATATGAAATGGAAAAATGAATCAGTTTTAATTATCTAAAGTCAGCAAAGACTATTCAGAGATTAACCCCTTGGCATACAAAGACATCTCAGGTATGTCATGTTTTTTAACCATTGTAAACATTGACATTTGTGAGATGTGTGCAGATTTCATTTGCTTTGAGTGCAGTTATGATGCAAATATTATCAAGAAATTAAAGTGTGAACTATAGTAATCCTTTAAGATGTCTGTTTTGAATTTGTATGAAAGTGACACTGAAAACCAAATGAAGTATTTGACTGAAAATAGTGAGATTGATATTCAGCAAATTTGTACTGCTGACTATTCAACAGAAGATTCAAATTCAAGTGAAGGTAGCCCTGTGTAATGTTTGTAAATGTGCAAGACCTATATCTGTATCAAGCAGTGATGATTGTGATTCAGGAGATGAAGAATGAAATTGGGGAAAATATTTCAAATATAAAACCATTTACTCAAATTGCTGGTATAAACACTGTTTTTGCAAAGGCTAGGAGCAAATCTTACACCTCTTTGTGTTTTGAAACAAGTGCTAAATGACGATATTTTTGAAATGATAAGCATAGAAACAGATAGATATGTAAGATTAAGGAACAACTCGAAAAAGGATGAGGAGTGGTTTCCACTAATAAGTGATTAAATGAAAGCATACTTTTCAATAATGTATCATAATGTCACAAATACAAATATCTAAAATAGATATGTTCTGGTAAAAGAAAAATCAATATTAGAACAATATTTTCAAACTATGACTTGCAAATGTTTCTTGGTTATATCACATTTTCTTCACTTTATGAATAATGAAACGGTAAAGAAGACAATACAAAAAATATGAAGAAAAGTTTGAACAATTACACACTCCAGATGAAGTTGTCTCCCTAGACAAGTCACTGCTGAAATTCAAAGGACGGCTGGGGGAATTGCAATTTGCAGCTACCAAACATGCCAGATTTGGAATCAAAGTTTACAAGTTACGTGAATCCAGTACTGGATATTGCACCCACAAATGTTAAGTTGAAAAATAGAATTTTTTGCTCACATAGAATTTTATTTTATTCATATGTCAGCGGGTCTAATGGTGTTTTCAAAACTTTCTATTTATACTCATTCTGTGGGAAATAATTTGATCCAACAGTTTCTCCATTTTCTTCTTCCAATCCAGCTAAACCAGTTAAATACCTTTATTTTACTATCTGAAAGCTTTTAACACATTAAATACTTTTCATACAACATCAGTCTCTGATTAAACATAGAACATAAAGTGTATTCCCAGACTTCAGTTTAGTTGAGCAAACAGGCCAGCCTTATAATATATTTTTATTTTTTTTTATTTTTGACAGAGAGAGAGGGATACAGAGACAGAGAGAACTGAACTGGGGGAGCTCCCAGTTCAGCACATGGTTCTGCACGGGCGAGGCTGGGATTCGATCCCCGGTCCCCGGCCCTGCAAAGTGAGCGCCTAACCCACTGAGCCATCCCGGCTTCCTCAGGCCAGCCTTATAGTTCTAAACTCTAGATGATGAGAGTTGAACCTGATAGGTAGGTATTTGTATAAAGCCATATCACAGATTTTCACACGTGTATACAACTTGAGTTGTCCAAATTGACTAGCTCTCTCTGTTGCTAAAGTGCTTACTTAGCAGTGCTTTCTTATGACATATTTGCACAGCACCTGATCATCAATAGTAAGCACTTATTCCTAATAGTTGATTAATTACCTCAGTTCTTATTAACGCTAGAAGCTGTGTGATGAGTCAGTTTAATTCCTTCCCTTTTGTCTGAAAGGTGGAAACAATCTTAAGTCATAGCCTGGTTGGCAGGTCTGAACTTGGGAATGTGGAAAACTGACCTTTATTCCATATTAGAGGGCTATTACATTAGCAAACTGACAAGCAAGTGTCTCCCTTTTTTCTTCCTACAAAGCCTTGGTGGCTTTTCCAATACGTGTTTTTGGTATCATGCACTTGGTAGAGTACCTAGGTAACAGCACTATAAAATCAGTCCCCTTTCCAGCACTATAAAATCAGTCTCCATTCCTTCTGTTGCCGTATTCTCATTAGCCCATGAAACAGGAACAAGATCCTTATCGTGTGTTTATTTCAGAATCCTGATTGGTTCAGGGCCTACCTAACCAGCATATGCTGCGAGCTGGTGGTATTACTTTAAAAAATAATAATAAATGTGGTGGCAAAGAACATGGAGTCTAGAACTAGTCTGCCTAGATTTAAATCCCAGTTTTGCCTTTTAATACCTGTGTGATCTTGGGCAAGTTACTTAACCTCTCTGTGCCCCAATTTTCTGGTTAATGAGAATAATAGTTATACTGGCCTCATAGAGTTATTGTGAGGATTAATTTGAATGGAAAGATAGATAAATAGATAAGATAGGTAGACACAGACAGGTAGAACTGAGTCGAAGCAGAAAGACAATAGGAACACCTATGAACCTTCTGATGCAAAGTAAGTCAAGCCCACTTCCCAGCAGATGGCATTAGCAACTAGTCCTCATAAACAAATGGACTTCCATAATGGCCAATCAGTAACAAACCTAGCCTGTTAATAGATAGGATTAAATAAAAAAAAGATGGAACTGTTCATGGGAAACAGGTTGTTAATCTCAGTACCTCATATTGCCTTACCTAGTCCTCTCTTTCCCAAAATAGGTTTAGTGTACAGCTCACTAGCACCTCCAAACCTTTCACCTAAACTGCATCCACATTATGTCTTTCTTATTAATTAAAAAGATAGGACATATTTCTTTCTTCAGCCTGCCATCCCAAAAACCACTACCTGTCGTGTATTATATAGTAGTAGTCACATTCCCTAGTCGTAGTCCCTTCTGGCTGCAAAAAGATGACATAGGCTTTATTGTATTACCAAATCCTGAGATGTTTTAAAGAACTATTTTTAAAGTTCCAACTCGTAGTTGGAGTTTTTTTCTCCTCTGCTTTGAAGAGCATCATTATACATAGCTGGAGCAACTTAGTCTCACCAACTCTTTGAAACACCTGTGTTCCAGATGAAGCCAAAAAATCTAAAGCTTGAATCTAGTCTTCTCACCTTAAAATAAATATCACTCTAAAATGTTCGCAGGTGGTGGGAATGAAATTCGATCAGGCTTCCCAGCTATGTGAGGGTAATACTGAATAACAACAAAGCCACACTTAACTTGAACTGCTGAAAATCCCCATAAATCCATTATTCCCATGAACTGCTTAACCTTCTGATTATTAGCCACTTGACATATTTAATTCAGGTATAAGAGTTTAGGAACATTCTTGAGGACTATTTATTTGATCTTTTTGTTATACCCCACTGTTCTGACTTTATATTTTAAGGTTGGTAGACACCAGAGGCATGTGATACGTGGAGACCCAGAGATTTCAGAAGCCACTCTGTTAGATCTGCCTTAATTGGAGGGTATGGGGAAGCAGCGGTGATTTTAGCCACTTTATAAACCAGCTGAATCTCCTACTACCAACTCAGTTCATTTGAGAGCAGTACTCCAGGGAACTTGATAGACCTACAGCACACTAGCACAAATCTCTATTTTAGCCAGAGTACAGTTTGTGTATGATTTGTATCAGTTTGCTCTGCATACTGTATGAATATCATTCTTAAATATTAATTAAGGGCACTGAGTTGTACAATTGGTGAAGGGTTTACTGATTACATGTTTAATTCAAAATCTTTTATTGATAACATCACTTAGAAGTGGCAAGAGTGTCAGAAAATAGGATTTGGCCAAAGTGGCATTTTTCCAAAGAAAATATGTTAGGCATGAGCCAAGCAAAGTTTTGTTTTCTGTATGTGTTTTTATTGTTCTAGAAATACAGAATACAAATCAGTTATGAGATACCAATCTGATAGCTAATTTTGCCTCTTTGGGCTCAATACTCATTACTAGAAGCCCTTTTACCAAAACCAGGGGTCCCCTGTGTGGAAATTTTCAGAGATTAACACTTTTAATTGCTCCCTTGAGTTTTCAATCTGCCTAAAGCCAATCTAGGTCTTTCTCAAAAATAATACGGTAAGCCCTTTAGAAAACGTTTTAAGACCTAAGATAAGGTTTCTGACCTCCTATAAATGAATATGACTCTCAGGGACACTGTTGTTTGATGCCAAAAAATTGCATGAGACCCCATTAATAAGAAAGTAAAAAAAATTTTGGCAGAGAGACAGAAGGGGTGGGGGGAGCAGAGCAGTCTCCACAGCTGCATGTCATTAGTTTTCTGCATCGTTTCATTCCGTAGGTGGGTGCCAGGCCATGCAAGGCAGGAACCAGCCAAGGACCTCCCACATAGGAGGCTTGCCCCAGTGAGAACAGAACTGGGGGCACACCCCAGTTCAGCAAGTGGTTCTGCACGGGCTGGGGCCAGGACACAATCCTCAGACCCTGGGGCTGCAAGATGAACACTTAACCCACTGAGCTATCCCACCTTCTGCTGAGTAAAATTTTCCTCTGCAGCAATGATACTCTTTTAAGATTGCCTGATCTTTCAAGATCAGTAGCTTAAAGGAGCTTTTTAAATTGGTTGCCTATTTTATGTTTCTTTTTTCACTTAGATTCTTTTGGCTTTTTACTGGGGGTGGGGGTGGCAGGAAATACTGGGAAGAAATAAGAACACAGCCATTTTGTCAGAGGCATAGACTGATGTCAGGTAGTCCTGAGTGCAAATCCTGATCACCCATACACACACTAGCTTTTTGACCTTGAAGAAGTTATTTGAGGGGATCCCGGGATAGCTCAACAGTTTGAGTGCTTGCCTTGCAACCTCGAGATCTCGGGATTGTATCCTGACCGCAACCTGTGCAAACCCATATGCTCAACTGGTGGTGAAGGTTCTCACCTCCCAAGAGGAAGGCCCCCAGTTTGGTTTCGGCTCTGCACAGCCCCACATCCACCTGTGTAGAATGAGACTGTCACAACTAATGATATAAACTGGAGACTGCTCTGGGCTCTTCCTCCTTTCTCTCTTTGTCTCCTCAAAAATAATAAATCTTTTTTTAAAGTTATTTTATATTGTTCCCTATACCTCAGTATACTCGATGATCAATGGAGATAATATTTCTCCTCAAAAGACTATTGTAAGGAACAAATTAATGTATATGGTACATTTGGCACAGTGCCTGGCATATTGATATTTAATAAACTCAGTACCCTTTCTCCTCATAATGATAATGATTATGGTAATGGTAGCAGCTACCACATATCCCTGTTCACAATGTGCCTGGCATTTTTATGTGTTTTCACATGAAACATTTAAACCCAGGTATTGACTTGCCTAATGTTATCAAGCTAGTGAATGGCAGAGTTGAGGTTCTAACCTGGTCTTTGATTCGAAAGCCTACACCACACTGTCTCCTAATGACTAAATCTGTTTAACTCCTCACTAAAAATCAGCTGCTTGACCTTCCAGGCCTTCTATCGTCTGAAGTGAAATTATTTTATACACCTTTTTCTGAGGTTTGTTTATCTTCTGAAAATGCACAAGTTAAGAACAAAAGCTAGGATCTAATGCCAACTCTGCTGAAAACTAACTGTGACCTTTGGCTAGTTCCTTTACCTCTAAACCTCTTGGGTTGTTTGTATAATGGGAATCATAATAGGACTTCTTTTTTTGTTTTTCTAAAGATTTATTGTTTGAGAAAGTGAGAGAGAAAGGCAGACAGAAGGAAGGGGGAAGGGCCCAGAGCAGTCTCCAAGTTGTACATCATTAGTTGTGACATAGATGCATTCCACATGTATGGATGTGGGGCCGCATTGGGTGGGAACCCAGCTTGGGGCCTCCCACATGGGAGGTGAGAACCTTTGCAGTCATCCCAGCTGTTACCAGCTGTGCCGCAGTTCAGCAGATGGGTTTGCACAGGTTGGGACCAGAATCTCAGGGATACAAGGCAAGCACTCAACCTGTTGAACCATCCCAGCATCCCACGACTTGTTAGAAAAATCAGGAGTAGGTGAGGCTAAATAAATTTAAAGCTAGATGCCTAACATACAGAAAATTAACTGTTTTTCTTTTGGGTCAAGCTTTTATGGCCATGTGCATTAAAATTTTGCTGCTTTGTTTTCTGTATTTGATTTTTACATATCAACCCCAGTCTTTTTCTAACTTTCTGAGAGTTGCCTTGCAGTCATCCATCTTTTTTCTCTGTGTTGTCAGAGTTAGCATGCCCTCTACACCCAGTGGGTGCCCAGTCAGTATTTATTGATGCTAATGATGACAGTTAAACAGATGCTGTTGGCACCAGTCCTGCAGCATCTAAGACTGTATAATCATGACTTCCTAAACACAGAAAAGGACTCAATCATCTTACACGTAATTGAAGATCAGAATTTGGTGTCAGCATTTGTTTCTGTGGTGATTGTGTAGCTTTTTATTTTTTCTAATTACTTTTGACAGTTGAACTAGTCAGGCTTTTTGGCATGAGGCTAATTATCATGCATTCTTAAATTACTTCCTAAAATAGACACAACCATCATAGAGGTAGATTAAACAAATAGTGACCATAGTACACATTTGTTTTAATTGAGAACAAGAGGTTGTATGTAGTTCATTCATTACCAGGCTTTAGATTAGTTTTCTAATCTTCTTGCATCATAGAAAATTGTATAAAACTTTCTAATTCTAAACACCCCTGTTTTCTCTGCCTTTCTGGTATATGTACTATATGCCCACCTCATTTCTTTGATCTCAAAAGATTCCTTATTTTTGTTTTCATATTTCAAACCCTTGTCCTCTGAACACATTTTATTCCTCAGCAATCTTTGTGGGAGTCTAGTAGGGTGTCCTGCATATTACATTTGGGCACTATGCACTTAACAACTCTGGTGTGCATTACTGTACCAAATGAATAGTGGTGTGCCTTATTCTAAAGACTGTCAGTCATTAAGGTTGAGTTTATAACCCATGAATGGTGGCATACCTCCATAATTTCAATGTCCAGAAGATCTAAATAAAAGAAGGAAAGAAATGAAAAAATATTAGTAAATAAAAAAAAGAACTTTGTGCAAGGTAAAATAAGATTATAACCAAAAGCAAAATTAATACCCCATCTATGGCAGATTTTATTTAGTAAAAAGTAGAGCTTATTATTCATTTCTTACCATATGTAACGATTACCAAGCTATATTTTCAAGTTAGACCTCCCACCAAAGGCCTGCCCTATATTTTCAGCAATCTCTACTTCAGACGTTTTTTGTTTTGTTTTTTTTATGTCAAGGGCTACTAGTCAAACTGCATGAACCCCACCACACACAAAAGTTAACCAGGTATCTCTGGTATAGACACAGATGCTAATTTTTTTTTTTTTTTAAGATTTTTATTGTTTTTTGACACAGAGAGAGAGAGAGATACAAAGACAGAGAGAAGGGGGAGGGCCCAGAACAGTCTCCATAGTTGCACATCATTGGTTTTTCCACAAAGTTTCATTCCACAGGTGGGCGCGGGGCTGCACAGGGCAGGAACTGGGCTGGGGTCTCACCCTGGTGAGAACTGAACTGGGGACACTCCCCAGTTCAGCATATGGATCCACACAGGTCGGGGCCGGGATTCGATCCTCAGTCCCCGGGGCTGCAAAGTGAGCGCTTAACCCACTGAGCCATCCGGCTTCCCCTAAATTTTTAAGTTCTCATTCATTAAAAAAAAAAAGAAGCTATTCAAGTAAGTATATATGATTCATAGGTACAGAAAAAATATTTGCCAATTTTAACTTTGTAATTTGACTAAAGAAGGGTGAAAGGAATACAATTAGTTTTTAAAGATTTATTGTTTTTGACAGAGAGAAACAGAGACAGAGAGAAGGGGGAGGGCCCAGAGCAGTCTCCATAGTTGTACATCATTAGTTTTTGACATGGTTTAGTTCCACATGGGTCGACAGGGGGCCACACAGGGCAGGAACTGGGGTGGGGGCCTCCTGCATGGAAGGCACACCCCAGTTCAACATGTGGTTCAGCATGGGCCACGGCTGGGATTCGATCCTCAGT
>PVKE010021181.1:0-26782 GCA_004027555.1 Craseonycteris thonglongyai | reverse complement strand
ATCGCTGAGTAGTATTCCATTGTGTAAATGTACCACATCTTCTGTATCCAGTCGTCTATCGAAGGGCATTTTGGTTGTTCCCATGTTCTGGCCACTGTGAACAGTGCTGCGATGAACATGCGAGTACAAACATCTTTAAAGATTAAGGTTTTCAGGTTTTTTGGGTAGATGCCCAGTAGAGGGATGGCTGGGTCATATGGTAGTTCCATTCGTAATTTTTTGAGGAATCTCCATACAGCCTTCCATAGTGGCTGTACCAGTTTACATTCCCACCAGCAGTGTATGAGGGTTCCTTTTTGTCCATAGCCTCTCCAGCACTTGTTATCCCTTGTCTTGTTGATGATAGCCATTCTAACAGGTGTAAGATGGTATCTCATTGTGGTTTTTATTTGCATCTCCTAAGAAGCTCTTACATATTTCAAATAATATATTTCATGGTTTATACAGGTGACCGCTAGATAAAAATCTGTGGTAGATCATTTACAAGCAAACTACCTCCTTCATAAATACTTCAAAATTTATTTTTGGCTATGAAATCATCAGCAGTGTATGTAGAGAGGAAGGGAAGGGGGAGAAAACACTTTAAAACTCTTCCGCAGCCACCGATAAACTTTTGCATATATTCTTTTTTATAACTTAGAGAAACCCTGCAAAGTTAGGAGTTGTTACCCCCATTTTGCAGAGGATTGAAAATTAATGTGACTCCCCCACTAGCAGCTAGTTACCGGAGCTGGGATTTGAACCTGTGTCTCTCTCAGTATAGTGTGCATGTTGATTCTGATATGCCAGACTGATTTACGGTGACCTGCTTTCCAATCTGCTTTTTCCCTCTTAAACCATTGATTTGCTTTCATCCGAGTGACCTAGAAGTGGTCTCTGTTTTGGGACTAACACTCAAAATTCATCTTCATTGGGTGGCTAATAATTAAATCCAAGAAATGAAAGAGAAAGAAGTTCAATATAAGTTCTTGAAGGTCGTATATTGCTTCTGAAGCTAGTGTGCCCAAAGCAACCTGGATATTTCGTATTCAAAAAATAAATAAATAAAAGAAGAAGAAATTCAGCGATGAAGTGGGATAAAAACCAGACTGTGCTACTATTTTCACTCAACGCTTTGGGAAGTTGTCAGGCATAGAGTGGGATCTGGCATCAGGGAACAGGGACATCAGAACCTTTTCCTAGAGGATATATGTAAACCTGGTGAAATCTGAAGACTCTCTTTTATTAAGAGAAAGAGGAATTGAGCTCTTTTGCAGGAATCATCATCAAATACATTCCATGTATACAGTTCATTAAAACATAAGTCTTATGTGATCTTTTTAAGAGAAAATTATCTTTAGCTATTAATTTGTTCATTATACCATAAAAGTTCAGCCATTGAATTATAATCACAAGTAAATGAGTATGTTGGTTTATAACTCTAATGAGCAGTAGTCAAATTAAACCCAATTAGGACCTGGTGATTAATGACCAACTATACACACTGATCTTCATCACTGTCACAGTGCCCTAAAGCAATCCTGGATTTAGGAGCTGTAAAAGCAGTCACTTAGAGCTCAACAACATTGCTAATCTTGATATTTAATTTACTTTTCATTTAGATTAGTAATAGGACATACAACCTTTCACATTACAACTTTAATTTCATAATTTCCCCTTTAATTTAGAGGTGTAAGGAGCTTGGCATGGCACCAACATTTTACATCATTTTACTCAACGCATTCATTTAGAGCCTCTTTGTAAAGGTAGTCTCCAGCCATCCATTGCTTGCTGAGTATCATTTTTTAAACTCCTAGTGATTGGCTGTCTCTTTGTACGACAGGTCATATTGCAATGAATGAAGATCAAGGGCTTTGATAACACCTGTGCTGCTAGGTCACCCATGAGAAATTTTTGATGTGGAAAATGAACTATTTTTTTCAATGTGATCAATAATCTGATTCAAAGCATAGAATTTGACACTCCTGACTGTAATGTAGTTTAGTGACTATTTGGTAGGATTATAATGTTATGAGTGATGGAAACCTACATGACCCTATTACACTTTTAGTTTAAAAGTCCCTGGGTGGGAGAGGGGCATCCGTTTGACTCATCAGCAGGGAAGTCTGAGGAGTGGGCTGGCCTAAGACACAAAGAGACTAAGGGATTCTTCAGTCTTCCAGCGAGGAGCACCCCTGGTTCTCATCCTGCTCCTGAACAATATTTTCAGACAATTCTAATTGGTCCTGTTTGGTCACATGTCCGTCCCCAGACCAGTCACGGGCTGGAGTCCCATGGTGTAGGAGCAAGGAGACACTGAGTCATACGTCTCCCAGAGCGACTTAGCTTTTATTGAAATGAAAGTAAACTGTTAGTCAAAGAGAAAAGGAACTACTTTCCTGGGTTGTCCAGTTGCAGTGCTGGAATTAACTCATTAGAACTGTGGCCAAGTTAGCAGCAAGGTCCATTATTTATCTACTTATTCATTCGTTCGTTTATTTGTTCAATTCTTTATTTTGAGAGCCACCGTGAGGTGTCACATCCTGTTTCATCTCTTCCCACTGTGAGCCACGTCTGTGTGCACACAGACTCCTTTCTCTGGTGTTTTTAACGTAGTGTTCCTCAATAGGGAGGGTGGGTACTTTCTCTCCCCAGGGGATGTTTGGCAATATCTATAGACATTTCCTTTTAACTGAGGTATAATTGACATAGAACATTATAATAGTTTCAGGTGCATGACATAATGATTTGATATGATCTACTTAACATCCAGGTCTTTGGCCCACCTTGGTGTGCAGGTTGCTACTTGTTTCCAGTGGGTAGAGGCCAGGGATGTCCCTAAACGTCTTACAGTGCACAGCCCAGGACACCCCCGCCCCCCAACAGGAAATGAGCTCACCCAACACGCCAGTAGTGCCGAGACAAAGAGTTCTTGTTCTAGCGCATCTTCATCACAAATCCACTCGTGGAGCCAATAGAAGGAAGCCGGGACCGTCTGGCCAGTGTCCATGAGATCGAGGCTGTGTAGAAGTTCACGGGCACATCGCACCCCTTTCTTGCTTCAGATTAATTTCCCTGAATCACCACCCCATTGCTCTGCCTTAGCAAGTGCTGTGTTAGTGGTGGGCGTCCTCTCTGTCTCCCTCTTTACGCTCAAGACTCTTCTTTTCAAGCACATTTTCAGTTCTCTGCCTCCCCCTCCCCGCCACTCCCAGGCCCCCCTCCCTCCTTGTATCTGTTTTCTCTTTTCACAGCAACTGGAGAAAAGTTTACACCTCGCGGAACATCAGTATTTAGTGGAAAGCGGGACTAATTTGGAAGTGTCAGCATTTTCAGGCCACGTTGGGGAAGCACATTTCAATCACACATCGTGGTTGTTTATCGCAAATCAAGTGCACTGTGTTGCTTGAAGACCGATGATTTTTCTACCTAATTATGACAGCCTGACTTCCTGTCGTTGTTAGGTTGCTTTTATGTCTCCCCTCCGAAATGTATTTTCTTCTTGTTTAGTTTTGTGGCACTTGCTTCTGTTAAAACTCCAGGGTCAGAGGCCACCAACTGCCACTCACATTCTTCCTGGCAGCTGTGAAGTTCGTCGTTCACAGACTCTCACACCACCAACCCAAACAACAGAAACGCTGCCGGAATATAAGTGCCACAGCTCTCCTGGATGTTTGTTCAGAAGGAACATTCATTTGTCTCATCTATCAAGCATGGAACAATGTGCTTTTGATGGTGAAAATTGTTTTATAAATATTAATAAGTGTGTTTTCACCCGCTTCGTGTACAGAATGGCCTTTGTTCAAGTTGAATTTTCTAAAGAATTGAGGTTTCATTAATATGGCATTGAAAATCGTGAGGTCTGAGCCAAGCTCAGCACCCCCCAGAAGTACATTCTACCAAAGTTTGTTATTTTATTCAATGAAAAAGCTAAGGTTTGAGCAAGCAAGCTTATTTCATTGCCCTGCCGTTGACACGGACATCGATCAATTTTTAACACCAGATCTAAAAGTGTACTTGTCGGGGCCTTTCAGGCGGAAGGAAGCGTAGAAGCCAGAATTCGGGGATTAATCTACCCCTATTGGCGCAAGCTGCGCGTTGGTGTTTCTTTGCTCTGCTATTTTCGTTTGCAAGCTAGTAGGATGTCCTTGTCTAAGTTTCTCTTCACTCTAAGCTGGTACCTGCGGCTGTTACATGCAAATGGCACAGATTGGTGGCCTTTTTCTGTGAAGGGTCGTACAGTCTCTACTGCAGCTGCTCCACTCTGCGGTGGGGCTGTCTTGGGATGACAGCCATAGAGATACGTAAACGAATAGATGAGGCTGCAGTCCAGGAAAACCGTGTGTACAGAGCGGGGCAGTGAGCTGGCCTGAGGGACGTACTTGGCCACCCCCCAGCTTAGGTCTCACTTGGGGCGGTTCCGTAGCAATCTTTAACCACGTTGGATGTATACGCGGGCTGCCCCGAAAACCTGCAGCCAGCGGTGCCTCTATTTTCCATAGGACATGGCTGGATACTTCCCAGTGATCCTCGATAAGCCTAGTACCCATCGGGCACTATGAACCGTTATGACAATATTATTCACTATATTCCTCATACTGTACTTTACATCACGTGACTGTGTGGTAGCTATCAATTTGCACTTCCTAATCCTTTTCCCTTTCTCACCCAACCCCCATCTAGTAACCATCTCTTTGTTCTCAGTGTCTAGGAGCCTACTTCTTCTGTTTAGTCAGTTTGTTTAATCTGTTCTTTAGATTATCCATATAAATAAGATTGTCCGGTATTTCTTTTTCATTCTGACTCATATCACTTAGCATAGTAACCTCTAAGACCATCATGTTGTTGCGAATGGTAAGATTCCATTCTTTTTTATGGCAAAGTAACACTCTGTAGGCACATCTTTCTCCCTATAGAGACGCTTTTTATCCCGTAGTAGCCACCTTCAGGTTCTGGATAAACTCTACAGTTCTCCCACGGTGGCCCCCAAATACCGCACTCATTTCTGTACTGGGTGTACACGTCGTTCCACAGGAAAAGGCATCTTTTGAAAATCTGGCTTTGCAGGCATTTCGCTGGGCCTGCCTTCCGAACTTTGCCTGCATATCCGTTAATTACGCGCGCTCTCAAGCCGCCTGCAAAGTGTCGTCTTTGTAAGAGGCAAAGATCAGCCTGGACCTATTTTGATTTACTCATTTATTGATCTTGACCAAGAATTATTTGAAACTCTTCACTTAGGAAATCAATTTGGTAGCCTTTGCCCATTCGTTTCCAAGATGTCATTTCTAAATAGTCTTGCCGGTGAGTAATGGAAGAGCTGCAATTACTAATTAATTAATTAAAATGTATTTCTAAACCCAGCAGAGAGCCAAGAATGAAGTTGTTTTCCTATTGATTGTTACACCTGTCACTAACTGCTAAGAAAATGCCATTGTAACAAGCAGAAAACACAGGCCAATTCCTTTGGTAATTGCAGGAGCCGGTCATTAAGATTTCCGTGTTCTGGGAAGTAATTACCCGTTTGCTCCATATATTCAGTGTGTGGGTAAAGCGGTTGGACACTTTGTGGCAAGACTGGGGACTTAGCAGACACGAGCTTCCACGTCAGCATCTCTCCTGTCAGTCGTGCTACTGAAGTCATTTGTGGTTTGGTCTTTTATTGATGCTGAGTCTTCTTAGATGTTAATGCGCCAGTTTTGCACAAATTGCATCGAAGCGCCTGACTATTCTGGTAGAGAGACCCTTGGGAACAACCTGTACCTGGGGTTTTTAACTCCTGGATGTTAAAATGTAACCATATTGTTTCTCCATAGGAAGCAAAAGGGACTGACAGATTATCAGCATTGTTTGAGTGAAATGTGCCCCGGGGGTTGTTTCCTTTTGAAGCTCTGGTTGCCTCGCTCCCGTAATGCTGGAGGAGAATGGGCAGCATCTCAGAATTCTTGGTCAAAGACCCCTGCCTGTCACTGTTCCAAGTACAGTAAACGAAGGTTCCGATGGAATGGCATCAGATCACTAACTTCTCCCCTAAGGGATGTATTCATACAGACAGGTCAGACCCCAGAAGCCAGTGTGCCACCCCACACCCTGCAGTCTCTCCCCGCTTGGACAGATCGCACATCTGTAAACCACGGGAAGCAGCCTGCAGCCCCCGGCCCCTTCCCGAGTTCCACTGTGTCCAGGAACCGGACCCACGAGAGCTGCGGACTTAGACCCGCACCAGGGCGGGGAGACAGCGGTGCGGTTAACACGCGGCAGCTCCCCCTGCACTTGACCGGTGGCCTCCCAGCTTTGTAACTGCAATCAAAGCAGTCGCACGCGGCTCACGTCCAGGCGATTCCAGTCATTTTCCCAGACCCCAGGGGAGGGGTGACCGCGGTCTGGGGATTGTCTATTTTCCAAATAAGAAAACTGAGGCCCAGGGAAGAAGTGGACTCTTGTTATTTCTTTAAATCCAGGTTACAGTTAGTTAAGGATCAAATAAAAAAAATAAAAAATAAATGTTGATTCTGACCCAGTGTTCTTCCTGCTACATCGTTCAGAAATATTAGTGAGGAGACTGATGAAATAAAAATTTCACTTTGCACCATCAGAAAAAAGACAAAGGAGAAAAGGACAGTGCGCTTGAACATTATTGTCTAGCCTCTCTTGGAAGAGAAGGGAAAGGTGATGATCAGTGAACAAATACTAAAAATAAGAAAGGGACAAAGAATAGCTCATCAAAGCTGTATGTAGCCGTGGAAGTCTGTAGCTTTTAATGAGTGATGACAAGTTATATTGTCATTTTAATGAACAGAGACCAGCCGATACAAATTATTATGCTATTTATTATAACGTACATCCTTTGAGAACTGGGACTATGTCACATTTGTCTGTGTAGCTCTGAAGTTGAAGATCAAGAAAGTCATTAGCAGCTTCTTCCACCTGGATCATGAGCTATGAGAGGGAGAATATCTTCCTTTTTTTTGTTCTCCTGTGTCTGCCAGCCTGGAGAACGTAATTTGTAGATCCTTAAGAGGTGCCTGTTCATGTATGCTCCTTTTCTTCTTTAATTTAGTTATCTGTTTTGATGCCAAGATAAACTTTGATGATAATGCAGAATTCCGACAAAAGGACATATTCGCCATGGATGACAAATCGGAGAATGAGCCCATTGAGAATGAAGCTGCCAAATACGATCTGAAATACATAGGACTGGATGGGAACATCGCCTGCTTCGGTAAGAAACGCATGATGTTTGCAGAATGTAGAAACACCTGATTTCTGAAATGTTATTTCCCAACAAAGAGCAAATAAACATAAGAGATGTTTGTTTCCCCAGAGTCTTGGGAAGCAATTCCGAGTTTCTTCCCCAAGTTCACGTGGGTCAGGGGTCTCTGGTTAAAAGCGGGGTTTCTCCGCTGTGGCTCTGCTGGCATGTGAGGTGTGCGGTACATCTTGGCGGTGGGGATGTCCTGTGCATTGGAAGGGATTTGACAGTGTCCCTGGCTTTTAGGTGCCCTTTAGCACCCCCACTTGTGACAACCAAAAACGTCTCCAGACACTGCCGAGTATCTTCTGAAAGACGACGTCTCCCCAGTTGAGAACCACCATTTCAACACGTCTCAGTTCCACTTTGCTCAGTAGAAACTGGACCTTTGCTACCGCGGGCAATGTTAATATGTTAGGAACTGGGGAAGCCGGGATGGCTCAGCGGGTTAAGCACTCCCCTTGTAGCCCCGGGGTCTGAGGATCGAATCCTGGCCCCGGCCCGTGCAAACTATTCTGAGATCTTATGCTCATAGTTTAGATTTTGGGATAACCAAATATAAAATGTTTAATCTGTTACGCCAGTTTATACCATCGATTTTATCGTATTTATCTAAATCTGAAAATGGCTTATTCAGCTGAGATAAGAAGGGCTCTGGAAAGGCCATACGACTTTTGTTATTGTCCGCGGTTTATAAAGCTGAGATTTGTACGTATCTGTGTTTCTGGTGCTGCCAGTTCATTGCACTGGAAACTGAGGTCTTCGTATTAATGGAATTTAAATGAAAAAAGATCTGTAACTCATGAAACCCACATTGCCGTTATATTCAGAAGCGAACAGACCTCATGCGGTAGTTTGCTGTTCAATAGCAAAGGACATCCAATTACACGTGATACCAGAAACCCTCGCTTTGCGTGGTACTGATGACTGTGCGATACCAGACACTCACATTCTGATCTGGCCACGTAGCACACTCTCAATATTTGAAGACATTTAGAAAGAAGATACAGTGGCGTGGTGAAAACAAATCAAGTAGATTCTTGGTAGCCTCTGTAGTGGTGTACCTGACTTGACCAAGTTAGCCTTACAAGCTATGATTAACTCATTTAAAATTGTTTTAGGATCCTCTATAAACCATTTTTTTTAATTGCCCCAGAATTAATTAAATTAGTCACAGTTCACTGGCTTGCCTGGGGAGTTCAAGGGTCAGAAAAAGTGAAGGGTACTTACTTTACCTTGAGAGTTTCTGCTGAGTTCAGGAGATTGATCATTTATTGATTGGTTCATTGACTTTTGCTTTCTAGCCTGAGGAAAGTAATTTTATATAATTAAGGATAAGGAGCAAAGGAAGTACAATTGATCAATAAAATTTAGTTCTGGAAAGTAAGAATTCCATTGTTCAGACTCTACTTGGCTTAAAGAAAAGTTCCTAAGATGTGAGCACATTTCTGTCCTAGTTTGAATGATCAGATTCCTAGAGGGAACATTTCTTATATTAATTTGAAAAAAGAACAGGGGGATAGGAAGAGTGTTCTGATGCAGTTATTTGTTCATTTATCTTGACTTTATCCAGATAACATGTAAATGTGCATGGTTGCCCTGAGTAAAAATATAGAACCCCATGGAAGTTGGATCATTCCCTGGTTCAACCCCAGAGGGATGCCACATTCAAAAGACAATTTTCTCAGCACACAAAAAACTAAAAGTATTCCATGTTTTACTCAAGTCTCTCACAGGATATTAAAAAAAAAAAAAATGTAATTCTCGGGCCCTTGTAACTTTTCATAGTTTTTTTTCTCTCTTTCCCAATTCTTTTGAACTTGAACCTCTGTTTACTAACCCAAATTGATTACGTTACTTAAACTCTTCCCTTCTATTTCCCAAGATTGATTTAACTTCTCAATAAATCCATCTTCCCGTTCCCAGGCCTTTTTGGGTTATTCTTTGTGTGCACATTACCTGACTCCTTATCCTGAAAGTCTGTGCACTGATCTGGTTGAACAGGATTCCAAACAGGGCAGAAATCGGTCCGTCGTGACCGGGCTCCCTGCTTCAATATGGGGGAGGGAAGAAGCGTGTGCACCGTCCACGTTCCTAAAGCTTTCCTTCTCCCACGCCGTGTGCACATTACAGTGAATGGTGCTGGTCTCGCCATGGCGACCTGTGACATCATTTTCCTGAATGGGGGGAAGCCAGCCAACTTCTTGGATCTCGGCGGTGGTGTGAAGGAGTCTCAAGTGTATCAAGCCTTCAAACTGCTCACAGCTGATCCGAAGGTAAGCTCTCTCGTGGCAGAGAGATGTTGCATCATGTTCTGATTTCTCACCGTGACGAGTGACCTTGTCCCTGTTGCTGGGGTTCCTAAGCCAGCCCAGGTGCTGGTCAGCCCCAGATGCAAATCCTGCCATTGGAACGCTGACGGTTTAACTCGGTTTGGGTGGAAGGTCTGTAAGGGCCCCTGGGATCTTCTTTCACAGGCTGTGCTTACAACATTCTGGGAGGTGGCAGGAAATAAAAAAGGGGCCATGCTCCGAACAGTCACATTGATTGGCGTGAAACATCGCTTGGGTAATTTACACTGAAGCGATGACCCCCACACTTCTGTTTACTTAGAAAGGACTCGGTCTCAGATTCCTTCCTTAAAGATGCTGAAGGGATTATAAGATTGGAGACAGAAGAAAGTTAGAGGGTTATGTTGTCATATATCTCTGGAAAATAATGACCTCACCTCCTTCTGTACATTCTTTAATTTTCATCTCTGACAGTTACATATATTACAGTTTGTAATCTTTGCTCTAAGCAGCAGGTAATGTTGCTTCATGTGCATCTTCTTAACTAGGATGTATGTGGCATACCCATGCCAGGTGCATAGTAGGTATTCAGTAAATATTTAATCTAAATACCAGTATGCCTTGTTACCATTGTAGGTACCCATTTGTGTATGATAAGAAGGTTTAGGGAAATGTTTGTTACATGCAAAAGACTAAATTTTTTTGAAGGTGTGGTATGTATCATCCAGTTCTCTTAACAGTTCTGTGGGGGTAGCATATATGCCACAACTGCTGGATTTTAAACTTGGAGAATCATTATCTTGATACTGTTAAGGTACCTCATATAATTTGTTGGATCCTGATATTTATGAAGACACAGGAAATTTGAAGTTATCATTAAGAAAATCACGAATGAAAACAATACCAGATTGAAAAACAACCTGCTCTGAACTTGACAAGGAAGCTTCACATTAATAATAGCGTCAACCTTTTTGGGTTCAGATGCATAAAATCTGTTATTAGTAGAAGCTGGTCTGGTTTTCATGATGACCTCGGTGGTTGGTCGCCTGATGTCGTTGCTAACACTTTCTTCTGACTCACACAGTAGATGGGAAAGTATCGTCAGTGACTGGTCTTCGGCTCTCCGGTGCTGCTCCACAACAGCAATGTCACTGAAGCCCAAAGTCAGCCAGCTGTGGAGAGTGTTTGGGGTTGATTTTGCTGTTACATCAGCACCTCGTTTTCACTCGTTCAATGGGAACATGATCAGCGGCTCCCTAGTCATCTAACTCGTGTTTCCCTTGTTCCCTACCACTTTCTGAGAGGAGCATCATTTTCCTCCCAGTGCTTTTCAAACCAAGTGCCATCTGTGCATATATGGCTACAACACACAGTTCTTTAAACTATTTGAACCACAAAGTACCCAGAGGAGAGGCAGCTTTAATAAAATACTAAACTTTTACTGTTTATGGAAAATCACGGTTAAGAATCATCGAGAGCCATCAAAGAGTTAAACCTACCGGGACGATCATTGCATTTTTTAAAATACCTTTTCTTAGTAGCTGGTCCTGAATTTTAATTTTGTAAAATTATAAGAGGAGAGTAAAAAATAACAGGTAAAGCTGTTGTGTGTTTTGTTTTTGTTTTTTGGGGGTGGGAGGTTTTGTTTGTTTTTAACTGTGCACATTATTTGTATTTGTGTGTTAAATTTATGAGGATGATGTCGGTTAGTAAAATTATATGAGTTCCAGGCGTACAGTTCTACATGACATCGTCTATGTGTTGCATTGTGTGCTCACCACCCAGAGTCCGTTCTCCTTCATCAACACCCCTCCACCTCACCCTCTGGTAACCACTAAACTACTGACCGTGTCATGAGTTTTGGTTTTTTTATTTGGATTGTTCATTTATTCTGCCCTTTAGATTCCATGTATAAGTGAGATCACATGGTAATTTGTCTTTCTCAGTCTGACTTACTTCACTTAGCATGATAACTTCTAGCCATTGTTTTTTTTAAACATTCTCTTCAAACATTTTAACTTTACCTTATTGAGAATGTTCAATGCTTGGAATATTTAAACTTTTTTTTTTTTTTTGCAATTGGCTGTCCTCTTAGGTAGAGAAAGGTATGTGGGAGTTATTTTTTTGCACGCTATATCAGGAAAATGAATGCATAGCCCATCTTGCAGAGCCTTTGAAATTTCAAAGCCAGTTAAAAAGCATAGAAAGGTAGTGGGTATTCTTCAATCCTGGCTTGGCATTGTTCCACAGATTCCAGAGAACAGAGGCGAAAAAACAGTATAGATGAATTGATTTGATTTTGCCAGGAACCTGACTGTAGTTTGGGCAGTAATTATGTCACATGGAGCCCTAGCCAGCTGCCTCGAATAGATCCCCCAGGGCCCAAACCTAATTATTTCAAAGGTATTGATTTTCTTGTTAGATAGAAGGATTAGTCAGTTGAATACACTGAAAGTCAAAATTACAAAAGGACTGTTGTTGTTCAACTTAAATCACCTGATACTAACAACTACTTGTTTGTCATATGTATGAGCTAATTCTATTGATCAAGTAATAAACATCATCATTAAAGAAAAATATTATGGATTGACATATATTTCCACTCATAAAGTCAGCTATGGAGCTGGAACTTACATTTATTTAGCCCAAATGTTGATTTTTCACTGGGGCAAAGCAGATGCCTTGATAACGAATGTGTCCCTTATATGTTTGTAATATATATCGAGTTCCTCTGCCAAACTATATTTTATAAGACTCTTTTCAGGATAGTTCACTTGCTAAACTGAATTCACATGAAGGATACTTTCTAAGTCTCTGATTTCCCAGCCAGGTTCAAGATGAGAGGAAGGTAATGGAGTTCACTCCACTGGTGGTAAACTAGATCTCATCTTACCCTCGTCATTTTTAACTTACAAAACTCTGAACACTAACATTCTGAAAATCAAAGAGAGGGAAATGGTATAAAAACGGAAATGGAGGTAGAGTTTTGGGGTACTCTATCAAGAATGTGAGCACCTTTAAAGGAAAAACACTCTAAGGAAGGTTACCCGTAGGGTTTTGTTTTCCTGAATCATTCTGTGGCTTTTATTTCTGATTCTAAACTGAGAATTCCAAAGGTATAGAGAACGAGTTACAACAACATCTGGCGTCTATAAGACATTTTGCATAAATGAATAAAACGAGAAGACGGTTGAAAGGAATCTCCAGAGTAACCCCAGCTCTGCAGCGGGCCTTGAGCGAATCCACGGCCCTTGGGAGACCTGAGTGTGAAGAGCAGGGCCAGGTGATAGGACAGGGGAGTCGCCTGCCTTGGGCCTCCTGACTGCAGGTACAGATGCAATCTAGAGCCGTGTGGTCAAAGCCCTTCCACCATCCAGGAAGAGAGGGGCTCCACAGCACCAAATGCTAACGCAGGAAGGAAGGGGGTCTTTGTGGACCCTGGTGCCAGGCCACCTGGGGGACAGGCCCACCTTTCCCGCTCACTGGTTGTGGGACTCGGGCGTGATATTTCACTTCTACATGCCTCGAGTTTTCTCGTTTATGAAATGGAGGTAAGCACACTGCTTATGACCTCAGAGGGGCAATAATTTCATGGGATCGTATCATTTAAAGTTTGTAATCACCTTTATTGAAGTATCACCTACAGAGGGGACAATGTACAGCTCATTTTAGTTTGTCGCTTGGTGAATTATCACTAAGTGTACATACGCATGTAACCTCCAGGCAGATCAAGAAATAGAATATGACCAGTGGTATGGACTGAATGGTTGGTGTCTCCCCTAAATTCGTGTTGAATTCTGAACCCCCAATATGATGGTATTATGAGTTGTGGCCTTTGGGAGGTGATTAGATTAAGAGGGTAGAGCCCTCATGGATGGGAGGGGGTTAATGCCCTTATGAAAGAGACCCCAGAGAGCTCTCATGCCTTCCTTAATGAGAGGACACAGCTAAAAGAAGGTCATCTCTGTGCCAGGACTTGGGCTGTCACCAGACACTGCATCTGTCAGTGCCTTGCACTTGGACTTCCCAGTCTCCAGAATTGTGAGAAATAAGTGTCATTGAAGCCGCCCAGTCTGTGGTGGCTTTATATAGCAGCCTGAACAGACTGATACAGCCACTGTCCCCAACTCTTTAGGTTCCCCTCCCCCATCCCATCTTCTCCCCAAAGCCTCCATGATCCTGACTTCTCGTGTCATAGATTAATTTTGCCTGGTTGTGAACTTATTACAAAAGGTATCCT
This sequence comes from Craseonycteris thonglongyai, assembly GCA_004027555.1. Classification (NCBI taxonomy): domain Eukaryota; kingdom Metazoa; phylum Chordata; class Mammalia; order Chiroptera; family Craseonycteridae; genus Craseonycteris; species Craseonycteris thonglongyai. The sequence continues at coordinate 13,023 of PVKE010021181.1, read as the reverse complement.
ACAATGTTTACTCTTTGTATTTGCCATCTTTCTCTTTTATTTGTAAGATCGATCCACATTTTATGTTTCTATGGTTCGCTCATTCTCATGTCCGTGTTGTCTTCCACTGTATGACTCTACCAGAACTTCTTTATCCTCTTCTGTTGATAGACATTTGCCTTATTCTTAGTGTGGACTGTTAGGAATCACTGTGCTGTGAGCATTCTCGTGGGCTTTGGAACACATTCCGGTGGATATGGACTTGCAGCTAGAACTTCTGGATCATGGAGTGTGCATATGCTCAGCTTGCATCCATGGTGCCATTGAGTCCTCCGGATGTGTCGCTTCACACTGATCGCCACGCATAGGAGTTCCATCCTCCACACCAGCACCAACATTCGGTACCGTCAGTATTTCAATTTCAGTCATTCTGGTAGGTTTCACATGTGTCTCGTTGTGGTTTAATGCCTTTCCCTCACGACTAATGAGGTTGAGCACCTCCTCGTATATATTTATTAGCTATTTGGGTATACTTTTAAAATTCTGTCTCCTCGTCTCTAAAGTAGACATGACAGTCATACTCCAAAGCATTGTCTTAAGGATCTACTGAGATGATACATGTGGAAGTACTTGGCAAACATTCCTTAAACACAATGAAAAGTTGAGTTTGTGTTGTGTTTTTGAGTGTTCAATTCCATTATCATTTCTACACTTAGATGCAGAGTTGCTATGACAGTGTGGTATAAACTCTCATCTACAGACAGGGGAGGTGTCCGCAGTGGGTTTAGTGACACCAGTGTGGCTGCACATGCTGTTCTGAAATTGATGAAAAGTATAAACACGCAGGAGCTTGCAGTCATTCTCGGTTCAGACAAGCAAGAAACGAGTTTCATGAAGGGAGGATGAAACCCATGTGAGAAAGAACCCTGCCTTCCCAGAGGGGTGATGGTGCAAGATTCACTAGTTCAGTGTCTGTGGCAACTTCATGGAACATCACGACCCTGGAGAATGGAAATTACCTCAATAACGCTTTACATAATTATGGACAGCGCTTTAGAAATGAGTTGAGAGAAGCCTTCTATCCATCTTTTAAAGAGAATCAAGAACCCCCGGCCTGAACGTAAAGTCACAAAATCTTTTCTTTTCATAATTGGCATTTATATGCTTCCTAAATGGACGTATTTTGATTATAAGAAACTTCAGAATGTGGCAGTGATGGTTTATTGCACATATTACCTTTATACCTATGGATTCAATGAATAAACCCTGAGGAAACTGTAATTTAGCTTTTCACTTTTCAGTTAAGGATGATTTTGTTCAACATTTAGATTCCTTCACTCTGTCTTTGAAAGTTTTCTTTACACTTCAAAAAAATTATTTTTTTTACTTTTATAAATTTATATTTCCTACCAAAATTGTGACAATTGAAAAAGTATTTCTAACTTTATTCCTTTAACAAAACCACTATTATAATTTTGTTAAATTTTCTTCCAGGGTTATCAATGGATACCTTCTTCATAAGGTTAGAATTAGAATGCCCTTCATTTTGACAGCTTCTTGTTTTTTTGTTGTTGTTTTGTTTTAATCCAACATTGCATAATAAGCATTTTTTAAAGGCATCTTGTTATTGAGAATATCATTTGAAGAAGCTCGTATTTAAAAATCTCTCTTGAAAAGTATGTGAACTTTGTAAATCAGGTTTGCTGAAGCAGAGTACAGTGTCATTAGCTAACTACAAGTCTGAAAAGCTTTGTGATACAAAACAAACTTTTACAACAATAAAAAAAAAATGTGATCCAGGACCATGCTAGGTTTCTCTCAAGTGCTGTACTCATTTACTACTAATCTGGGTTTGTTGTAATTCTCTAAGGATGATGGTGAGTTGCTCTTTTGTATCTGGTAACGTGATTCATCGTTGCCTGACGCTGACATGCCTAAGAATTCCACAAGAGACCTGATGGGGCTTCCTTCCTGATCTATTCAGTTCAATGAGGAGAGAGGGAGTCGAGAATGAGAGTTGCCAGAGGCAGGAAAAGAAACTCTGCTTTATTTCCCCCTGCTCTTTCTTGCCAGGAGTCTTCAAATGAATTATTTTACTAAAGAACTTCCTAAGAACCCGTGGCTTCTCTATGGAGTCTCGGTCTTTGTCAAGGTGAACACGCTCCAGGCTGACTCCTAAAATAGGTGCCTTTTAATCTTCAGAACCCTCCCCAGACTCCTCCTTGGTGATCATTTGCCCACATATCCCCTTTCTTTTCTATGTGATAATTATCATTTGTAGTCCTCACAAGTTAATCATCTCCTTTACTCATTCATTTCTCTTTCTGAATCCTGTAAAATTGCCTTGAAAGTTCCTTGTTATTTTTTCCTCCCATTTCTTGTTGCTTTTTTCAGATAACCTCCCATTTACTCCATATTCTTTAAAATACCTAAAATCATTTTTTGAGTTGGGTTTTCCTTCTCTGCCTGTGCCTTTATTTTATTCAGCTATTATTATGTGCTTCCTTATATCTAGCCACTCTAGTGGGCAGGGAACATGGTAGGTTCCTCAAAAATACCCTTTTGGAACAAGCTTACATTGACAGTTCACATTTCTTTATGTTCATGTAAGTCATCCAGCTGGATGTTTGCTCCAGAAAGAAAAGCACAGTTGATGAATGAGTTGTGCTTTTGAAGCCGCTCATTTTCTCAGCGGGGTGCTAATGCCATGTGTCTGGCCCGACTTTTATGGGTAAGGCCAGCCTGGTAGGGACTATGGACTAGAGGTAGACTTGTCCCCAGAGCCAAGTAGGCAGTGGACGGAAGGATCTCTGTGCAGAGGGTGGAATGGGGTCCTGCCTACCAACCAGACACGGCAGCTGAGACAAGTTATCCAGCGAGGACTGTGAGAGTGAAGAGGCGGTCTTATCGGAAAGCCGTCCCTGAGCAGAAGACGCGAGGCAAACACAAGGAGCTGGTTCCTGAACAGTATTCAGGTGGCCAGGGCCTCAGTCCCCGGCCACAGCGCAGGGGCCAAGCCCCCCTCGTACAAAGCATCCTGTAAGGAGACTTAGTGACCCCGGCAAGTAGCTAAGGAAGGACCTCAGCCGTAGGTACAAGGCATGTGTCCACCTTGAGATTGACAAGTCTCGTCCCACAGCAAGAATGACTTTATGGGGTAGGGCTGGGGACCCCAACAGGGCAACTCCTCAAAGAAGTCAGGACGAGTTCTTCAGATCACAGAATGACTGAGCTAGAAAGAAAGCCAGTTAGAAACGTCAGCCAGATGAGAGTATAACGGGTGTCTGGATGCTCAGCATCTTTCAGGTCCCGAGAATAAAGCAGGGAGCGAAATCGAGTCTTGACTGTCTTGGAACTGCCATTTCGAAATGGAAAACAGCAGAGCTGATGAGTAGAGAGATACATAATATAAAACAAATACCTAATATTAATACATCGGGTGATAATATTTAAACGGGGGCCCTGAAAAGGCTGTGGGCTTTGCCCACAAAGTTTGTGTGATAAGTTTTCCTTGGAGAAAGAACTGTCATCGCCATTCCATGACTTGCAGTTTGGGTTGTGGGCAGTGACAGCACCCAACATCTGCTCCCATTAGGAACTGTCCTCCTTTGTCTTTACTCACTACTTCTTTGCCAGAGTGTTCTAAGCAACCTTGCTTGCCTTATTAGGAACCTAAAGAAAAGAGGGTTTTGTCCACTTGAATAGCTTATGCTGCAGTTTTGCTCTAATTTGGGTGGTGACTCTCTTGCAATTAGAAGTCCTTTGTGCACACCGATGGGTAATTTATCTGCGTATCCAAGACCCTCTCCTGGGGACGCTCTGTTACCACCCTCGAGGTCTCCTGAAATGGAGCACTTCAAATCTGCGTATTAGTGAGCACTCCCCAGGCGCAGCTGGCACCAATCCGAGCTAATTATTTTCCTTCCAGCTTATCTGTGAGTTCTCTCATTAATCGTTATCTGTAAGCATTCTGGACACATCCCTTTTTCTCAATTAGAACTCCGATAGAATATTTTTAAGGAAACATTTAGGCATCACCTCTGATGCTCAGCGACCTAAAGGTCATAAGCAGTGAACAGAACATCCATTTGGAACTTTAACCCTTGACCTTCTAGATTTCACTTGCCCATTAATCCCAGGAGACTTAAGTGACTCAGGCTCTTCACTGTGTTGTGCTCCCACGGTGGTGGCATTTGGGTAGCAGGCGTTAGGGGATGTGCCCAGCGCATCCTGTATTTACATTATTTGATATTTGTGTTTCGTCATCTGTGATTAACGGTTGCATTTTATGAGTGCAGCTTGTTCTCCATTAAGCTGAACTAGCAAGTAGTTACTTCAGAGGCTGACAGGCCCCACCACATCCCAAAGAAGAGGTGTTTGATATTCCAATGAGAAGAGTGAAAGAAGCAAAGTGAAAAATGCCACAGCAGGGAATGTGACAAGAGGACTTTTACGGAAAGAATCAATTCTGTGATTCCGTTTTTCTGTCCAGGTACAGCCTTAAAGAAAGCATGACCCATGGAAAGTTGCATCACTTAACCTAACAGTGCAAAGCATCTGAGGCAAGATAACAGGACAGAAAGAACAGAATCCCCCTCCACCCTCATGCCTTCCCTGCCTCCTGCCCGGGTGGACACAGCTTGCTATTGCTGCATCCAGCCAGCCATCAACAAACAGTTCTCGATCGCCTACTGCAGGCAGGTTCTGCGCTGATTGAGAGAATGGGCAACCATCCACTGCCTCATGTCATTGATTCCGATGAGACTGTCCTTATCAGTTTCTTCTGACCATAGTCATCTCTTCGAAGCAGTAAATGCGCCCGACGGACACATGGAGTCTTTTCTAAGCTCAGTGAAGACCCAGTTTAAAGCCTCTGTCATACTTGGGGTGGTGTTTCAGTCTCTGGGTTCACTGTGGAGCCTTCCGAGTATCAGTGTTGGCATCACCGTGAAGGCTGTGACAAGGCCTAGACCCATCGGGTCAGAATTAGGGTTTTCACAGGACCCCCAGAGGGGTCTTGTGCACGTTAGAGTTTGACAAGCACCGATCTCGGACAGGGGCAGGCCAACCCCACTGGCCCATGCAAATAAAGTTTTATTGGAACAGAGCTTCGCTCATTCATTTTCTTAACGAGGGGGGTCATTGTGATGGAAACCCCCTGGCCCACCGTGGCTTAGAGCAGTGACACTCATGGTGCGACATTGGAGCAGCCCCGGCAGGTGTGACAGAGCTGGTCCATGAGCGTTTGTTTTAGGAGTGTGATCAGTGCAGACAGTACGTGTCTAGAGGCTTTTACTGCAAGTTGCTGTTGCCATGATGTGCAAGTGGAAGATCCATTTTCTAGTGATTCACATTGTGTTTTATTAACAAAAACAGCGGTCTAGGAATGCTTAAAAATTGGCTCTTCACCACAGATTCTGTGAGAGGCTCTGCTCTATGCATGTGGATGGATGATATGTGTGTAAAAACCCCATATCATAAGTGACTTTGATTGTACCGGTGTCGTTGGATGCTGAAGGGAAGCTCACGGTGGGCTGCGATCATCACATTGTCACGGTGTGTCTTGCTCATCTTGTTTTCCCACGACGCAGTCTCTTGTTTCTTTCAAGATGTTTCTCCCATTCGCTGTGGTCTTGGCGATGCCATCCAACTTGGCACCTGTGTCCCCTCTGTTTCCTCCTGCGTCCTCTCTCCCGCCTCCTGCCCACAAAGTGAGTATCGAGTCGGGACAGTTCTGCTGCACCTGTGACATGGCAGGTGGCATTCAGGGGTGACTTAGCACAAGTCCCTCGGTCCAGTTGGCCGCTTGCTCCAGGGCTTTGCTCCCGAAGCTCATGACAAAGGGCCACCTGCCTCGGGGACCATGAACTAAAACGATGTGGTGCAGGAGACTGTATTCTCTCCGCCCTCGTGAAGGGAGACCCAGGAGCACAGCTGGGTGATGGTAGCATCCCTCGTCCCAGGGCTCCACCCCCATAACCAGGTGGTTGTCACTCAGTGGCTGTGCAAGTGGCTGGACCGGCAAGAGTGCCGTCAGCGTAAACCTTTCCGATGTGCAAATTCTGGGGCCTCTTCAAACCTACTGACTCAGAGACCCTGGTGTGGGGTCAGCCGTCAGCGCTGTGACGGCAAGCCCTTGGGGTGACTTGCTTTTTGCTTCAGTCTAAGAAGGACTGAGAAGGCCCTTCCTGTAGCGTCTCCCCACTTCCACAAGCTTGCTTCAGCACCCTCCCCGCTGGGAGCCGGCTCCTTCTCTTCGCCCCCAGGGTTGGAATTCAGATTCCACCGCTGCTTAATATACTGTGTGTGTGCTCTTCTCACCAAACTGAGGACTGCCCCACATCTGTGCCCTGTCTCAGCCCCGGGCTCACCTCTGTCTTTTATTTCTTTCCCCAGACACACGACCCCTGCATGTGGCTTAAGATTCTTATTTTCGTATTTCTGAGTCAAAAAATCTCTCCCTGAAACTCAGAGCGACTTGATCAGTGCGAAAGTGGCTTCTTCCTCCAAATGAGAATTAAGGATAATCGAGGTAGCAGGTGAAATGCAGCAACTGGGTTTGTCCGTGTATTTTGCTGGAGCTCAGTCCCCTCACAGAGAACTTTCATTTCCCTTCTCTCTTTACAACGAGAGTACAACAAGTTGTGTTGGTTTCAAGTGACTTTCTATAAACTTGATGAAATTACTTCGTCTCGAGCTCAGCCACTGAAGTAGATCTAATTCATTTTGTCCCGATTAAGTTCCCATTAGCTGTTTCTTTTCGCAAGAGATTTCCTTCTTCTTATTGTTCTCTGTGTGTTTCATCTCTCTTGGTACTTTTCTTCCCCTCTCTTGATTTGTAAGTGTTTTGCTGTGATTCAGTCTCCCATCTATCCTTGCTTTTAAATACAGGCGACGTTTGTTATCTGGGTTCCTTGTGCTATTTGAGCAAAGGCAGGTGGTCAGATCTTCCAGTATTTGACAAATGTCTTGATAATAGAGTGTTTCTGAGATGGAAATGTCGAATCAACTTTTATGTTTGGCCAAGGAGATTGATTCATAATGCTATGTGACATAGGGTCTTTACTGGATTTTCTCTGGTATACATGGGGAATGAGAAATCAGTGCTGTTTATATTCTAAATGCAGTCCAATGTTTCTTTATCTTGATGACCGTTTGTGCAGACTCCTTTTACAGATTGCTCTGTGGTCCAAGAATCAACTCAACTTGCTGCCATTGTCACACAAGTCACCTTCAGGCCAGCTGCCACTGGGGAATTGAGGTTTTAAGGCTTTGCTTTTCGTCCGTGTGCTCAGGATCCAGCGGAGACCCGCATTGCTGTTGCTTCCACCCCCGAGGCTGTAGCATGTGGCTGAGTGTCTGTGTCTCAGGAACACGGGTGGGGCAGATGGGAAGCGGGCTCTGAACTGGGTTCCATTCCCGTGGGTCACTCCTGTCCAGCTCTCGCTTGCAGTAGCCGCTGCCCGTATGACCACGTGGCTCTCAAGCTCGTTCATGAGGCAAGGCACATAGGAAGCTAAAGTGAGCTTGAAAAGTCCCCGAACTGACATACGCTGTCGTGTCTTTAGGTGCTGGACACCCAGCAGTGTGGCGACGTGCTGATCCGGCGAGCACTCGGGAGCGAGCCGTGGGGTGTCATTTCCTGTCTTCTCTCTCAGAGACACGCGTCCTGTGAATGAAAGGACAGTGGAGTCACTGCTACGTGTTACGCCTTGATTTTGACTCTTTCCATATGCCTTGCTTTCTCCGTGTTCACGCCTGTAGAGGTGGCTTCTTATGAATTAAACGTGTGTACCCTGTGACCGTGGTGCATGGGATGAGACCACGTAACATGCTTGTGAATGTATGAGAACAGGAGAAGCCGGAGGTCAAGACATTGTTGCCAGGTACCCTTGCCCTGCATAGAGGCAGCTTTTTTTGTTTATGTTCAATATGCAACTCTTCAACCGGAAGGGTCATTGTGTGGTGGTTAAGCGCTTATATTCCAGTGGCAGACAGAGCTCAGCCTAGTTCCAGCTCTGCCAGTCCCTGGCTGTGTGGCCGTGGACAAGTGGATTCACCTCTCTGTTCCTAACGCATTGAATCTGTAAAGTAGAGTGAGTCACTTGTGGTAGTAGTGTTCTGCTGCGATTCAGCCTCCCTTCTGTTCATAGTAAACTGACACATTCAGTGCGTAGCCCTGTGCCTGGCACTTGGTGGTGTCATGGGGGTGGTCATTATATTAAAGGGGCCAGCCCTGTGTGATCTGGCGGGTGAGGACTCCAGAGCCAAGTTGCCTGGGTTTGAATCCTGGCTCTCCCACCAAAATGTGGCCTTGCGCAAGTTACTTCATCTGTGCCTCAGTTTCCTCCTCTGTAAAGTGGTGGGAGATTTTGCCCCTGTCTCAGGTTAGTTTATGGAGATCAGTGAATGGATGAGTATTAACCTCAGCTTGTCCAACCCTCGGCCTGTAGCCTACCTGTGGCCCAGGGTGACTTTGAATGCGGCCCAACACACATTCATAAACTTTCTTACAACCTTACGGGATTATTTTTTAGCTCATCAGCTGTCATTAGTGTGAGTGTATGTGATGTGTCGCCCAATTCTTCTTTCAATGTGGCCCAGGGAAGCCACAAGTTTGCACACCCTGCCTAACCCATTTCTAAGTGTTAGTTGGTGTAATTAATATTTATTTTATTCTTTCACTTTGGTACAGCTAATTCTTTTATTCAACACAATAATGATTCATCATGCACCATATTTCTGCCTCTGTGTGAGGAATGGGGGTCCAGTCGACAAAACAGACGGCCCCTCTTGGTATGAAGCTGACAGTATTGTGAGCCAGGTAGATTTCAGTGAAACATCTCACCACGTTCTCCTTTTCTTTCCTTTTTTCTCCTTTTTTCTTTTATCTTTTTTTTTTAAGATTTATTTTATTGTTTGAGAGGAGAGAGAGAGAATGAGAACGTGCATTCCAGTTCTGGGGTTCTAAGAGAGCTTTTCTGTGCAGGACCCCTGTGAGGTGATCCTTCCAGACAGCATCTCAGGTTCATAGCTCTGTGGACTATTGAGGCAAAAAGTCAGCTTATGGATAGTAGATGCACGAAGTGCACGTGTGAAGTGTATCCGTCCTGGTTGGGGATGGGGCTTAAAATGCTTCCTGCTCAGCAAATCACGGCATACAAAGTTTGCGACGTCAGGGCCTGTCTTTTCATTGCAGATGTGTGACAGGACAAATGGTAGTGAGCTGGCAGGTCCCTGGGACTCCCCCAAATGGGGGCTGTCCTTTCAACTTCTCTTTTCGGGGTGCATTTCCTGAATTGTGGTAGATAAGCCTTTAATCCAAACCTCCAGGCCACGCAGCTTCTGATATATGGCAGAGAAACCCAAAGATCGTCTCTCTACCCGTTGTTGCAACAATGAGAAACAGTTCCATTTGCTTCAAATGAGGAGCATTTTCATTGGTGAGCTCTCACTGCCTTAAGGTAGCGAGGGTTTCTATCATTTTTTTCTTTCCATTTTGCTACTATGAAGACGACGTAACTGGACGCACACACTGTGTCAGGGTTTGCCAGCCCGTGTCTTCGAAGCTCAGGGGAATATGCTTGGTGACATTTTGTCAATTATATGTCATGCACTGCGGTAGCACTCATGCAAGAGACCTGGCTGTTAAGACTCCAGTTACGTGGGTTTTTCTTCATTGCTTAATAGCATCTGTTTTCTCCTCATCTTTTCAGATCAGGAAAGGGGATGGCATTTGGGGCCCGGTGCACATGCCTTGTTGGCATCATGAGTGAGCAATTCTGAGCGTGAGAAAGGCACAGGCTGCGTATGTCTGGTCTGTGGGAACCACGGTGTCAGTAGCTCAGAAGAAATCGAGCCCCGGCCCACCCAGGCCTGGAATGAGGCTTTGCTCCAGGAGACATTCCGGAGTAGAAACAGCCAAATATAAGCGCCTGACAACTGGGAATGACCTGCACACTTGTATGGGAAATTTAAAAAAATAAAGGAAAGAGATGTGAAGCCAGTGAAGTAGGCATTTAAATCTGATTTTAAGTGACACTTATTTTAAAAAAGAAAAATGATTTGGAAACTTTGTATGCAATAATATTTTAGAATTGGGTGAGACTTTCTAAATAGGAAAGCAAGCAATATCCTAAGACAAGATAAATCTGAGCAAAGAAAGGAAGATTTGGCATGCCCTTCTGAAAGCAGGCCAAGACCTGTATAGTCACTGAGCAAATTAAGTCTTGTCTCATCTCTGTCAGCTCCTTGGAACAGGCATGGAAATCCATAGAATGAGACCAGCAAGAACACAGCAAATAAACTTTCTTTGGGGGTTTTACTTTGAGGCATTTCAACAGAGCAATGTTCATGTGAATTATAGAGACTGTTACTCATTCCTGACAGTTCTTTCCCTGAATCTACCATACTCTCTCTGGGCGGCATTTTCTTAAATGACCACAGGAAGGTGATACTGACTTTCTTCATCTTCCATTTCTAAGAACCCAGCAGAACTCCCTTCCGCGAAGAGCAGGCCTTGGCTTAATAAGTCAGGATTGTCTGTCCGTGAGAGCCTCCCTGAAAAAACGCAGCTGTTCTCAGTAGAACAAGGTGGTTGCATGGCTGGATACCTTCCAGCCCTCGTGAACTCCCATTGCATTGAATGAAAGCAAATGGTTTCAGAGATTTATTTGTGTGTGTGTTTTTGTTTTTTTTGTTTGTTTTGACAGAGAGATTGGGGAGGGCCCAGAGCAGTCTCCATAGTTGCATGTCATTAGTTTTCCATATAGTTTCACTCCACCGGTGGGCGCAGGGCTGCACAGGACAGGAACCGGGCCTGGGGCCTCCTGCATGGGCCCTGGCAAGAACTGAACTGGGGTCACACCCCAGGTCAGCATGTGGGTCCACACAGGCCAGGGCTGGGATTCAATCCCCGAACCCTGGGGCTGCAAAGCAAGCGCTCAACCTGCTGAGTCATCCCGGCTTCTCAAACAAGCGGTTTTAATTAAACACCATTCACATTATTGCTGTGTTTGGCAAGCCTACAGGAATTCAGGGCAGCGAGGGCTGAGGTTCAGAAATTATCTGTGCGGAACAGCCTTGCACTTGTCCTGAACAAAATCTCTTCATAAAATGAAGTTGGATCAAAACTCAGAGCTGACCCCAGAATGAAGTGAGCCGTGTTGTTCTTGAAGGTTTAGCACTGCGTGGCCAGCAGTCTTAATGGTCACCTGGAACTTGGTGCAGAGCATTTTTTTTTTTTAGCAAGGTCCAAAACTTATCCTTTAACACCATCTTTTGGTAATTATAAATCAATTTCTGTATCACTGATTCTTTTTTTTTCATTTCAGAATTAAGTGTCGGTAGGATTTATTCCATTTTCTGCATGACTCAGTTCCATAGTTATGGTACATTAGGAATACAGAAAAACGCACAGAATAAAATAAAACCTCCCCAAATCTCTCAGCTCAGAAATTATTATTCAAATGTGGCCAGTGGGCTTGCAGTGGTTTCTTTTTCTTCTTGTCTAAACACACATAGATTTTAAATTAAAATTGGGATCATACTGTTTTTTCCTCTTAATATACTGAAATCATTTTACCCCATCGTTACATATTTTTCTGCAACAGGGTTTTTAGCCCCCATATCACGTTCCATTATGTGAATATGTCGTTATACTTGTGTCACTTGCCTGTTGTTACGACAGTGAGCTGGCTTCCTGGTTTCGGTTGCCACCATAAGGTGAACACGTTTGATACTTATTGTGATAGAAGCTTATAAACGGCATTGAACTATGGTGTCTTTTCCCCTCTTGAAGACATGAGACTTTATTAAATGTATTTTTTTTTAACGTTACACCTAAGCATGGAAGAGTTTTATTTGTTGCTGTTTCTCCTTAAAATGGTGCTCTGGTGACCATTTAGTTATCGAGTTGGTTGTCTTCTGTCATTCCCTGCATAAAGCATTTTGCTAAGTGATCCCAAATGTTACATAAAAACCGATTAACAAAGAAATGCTTGGACTTTAGCAGATGCCTTCAGAGGGTCTGTACGTAATTAAGCTAAATAAATCTTACTGTAATAGTGAGAGTTGGGCAAAAACAAATTATCATCAAAGATATTTTATTATAAGACAACCCAGTAAATAGAATTGGTGATACAATATAAAAATCTAATATATCTTGTAGTACATATGTGGTTACCAGATTTTGGATCTGATACTAAATATCTAACACCGTGGTTGTTAATGGCAAGAAGGGAAACATGATTTTTTTAAATAATTTTTTAATGTGTGAGTCAATAATAAAATACGAGTATGTGAATCTCCTAGACTTTACTTCTTTTTCCTATATTGAAGAGATGAGTAATGCTGTGTTAAAATTGCCTTAAATTAGAGTCCACAAAAGAGATTGTTTGATATGTTCTTATTGGACTCATTTTCTGGATTTTCACAGGTGCACAAAGTAGGTAATTGAGATGAAACTAGACTTGATTTTTTTTTTTCAGTGATATTGTCCATTTCTAATCTGACGTCGAATGATTTTCATGTATTGGTGAGTTTTAAATCAAGACCGTCAGTCCCTCGACACCCATGGAACCATTTTGTGAGTGGGATCCTCGCATCTGCTTTTCCCCCACAACTGCCCTAAGGAGGCGGAAGCCCGTGGGCTGGCTGTGTGTCACAAAAGCGCTTCTGGTGGCCGCGTCCCGGTGGGTGGAGTCCCGCAATCCAACTACGAGGTCCAGGCGCAGCTGTGTCACCGTCCCTTGCGGAGGCCCTGCCTGTGGGTGACACGGTCCAAGGTTCTGCCCTAAAGCAGCCAGATCACGTTTCCTTCTTCTCCTCTTCATCATCGTCCTTTCTCCCCAACCTCCTTGAGTACCCAGACCCACACGAGGCAGGACCAGTATGGACCAGACAGACCCACACGAGGCAGGACCAGTATGGACCAGACAGACCCACACGAGGCAGGACCAGTATGGACCAGACCCACACGAGGCAGGACCAGTATGGACCAGACAGACCCACACAAGGCAGGACCAGTATGGACCAGACCCACAC
>PVKE010021180.1:0-26783 GCA_004027555.1 Craseonycteris thonglongyai | reverse complement strand
TTTGGGTCTGGAAACACTCTGGCCATGGAAGACATTCTTTCTCTCGCTTTCCTGTAGAAGCCCATCTGAGGGAACTGGTCACTACTCTCCGAGTATGTCTGCATTGAATTTCTAGTCAATGTCCATTTCCCTGAGCAGGAGGGGAAATTCTCCTGTGTTTCATGGGTGGTGCGAGGAAAGGTGAGTTGTCAGTCTGCATTTCAAAGCTCAGTGATGTGTGCATGAAAGGAGGCATGTAGAAGGGTTATCTTTAAGATGCTCTTTGTCACTAGGACTTGAATCCTCATGGATTCATGGTGTCTGCACAGAAAACCAATCCATGGTTGCAGCAGCACAAACTTGGACATTCTGAGGGTTCTCAACTGATAGGGCTTTAGAAATCGGTGGTTGATATAAGCATTACCTGGGGATTTATTTCAGCACATTTATTTCCTTGTCCTACTCCCAGAAAATCTGATTTGGTTGCCCTGGAATAAGGCCCAGAAATTCATAATATACATTAAAAAAAAAAAATCCCTCGGTGACTCATGCTTTGCCTAGCCAGGTTGAGGAGGCCATCATGCTTGTCACGCTAACCAGCTTTTTTTTGGAACTGAACCCTGACCTTCACCTCATTAGTACCACACACTGGATGCCGCTGCTAACTGGTTCCATTTGGGAATTTATCACCCTGCCTCTGATCTTGCTAGAGGGCATCGGTGTGAGAAAATAACCCTTACCATACAGCCCTCAGTGTGTGATTTCAATACAGTTTCAAAAAGTGTTTTCATCTTCTAGAGAACATCTGCATTTGAGTGGAGAAAAAATGAAAACCTGATTTAAAAAAAAAATGCCTTTCCCCAATTTTACACCTTTTAATGACCCTCTCAAAAAATCTGAATTTATATCTTTTTTTCTCCCAAGTAGGAATTACATAACTTTTAATGATTGACTGCAACTTATAGAAAGAAATATCCTTATGATCTTTTTAATATTTATTAATGTAGTGAGGCAAAATAGGTCTAGACAAAGGCAGTGAGTGTATTTGTAAATGAAATCATTAAATACTGGTTGCTCATTTTTTCTTCAAAGATGACCTGAGTTTATCTCACTGTTTGTGACAATGCATGTTTCTGTACCCCAGGCTTGTTTTTGTACCTTTTGGGATCATTATTAAAGGAGAAAAAACGAAGAAAAAAGGAGTCACTTTGTACCAAAGTGAGACTTACGTTAAAACGATACTAGGGCAAGAAAAGAAAACTTCAAAACTCTATCTCCTAAAGAGGTCAAACGATTTTAATGGGCCCGTTGATTTATCTAAGTCTACCTGGAACACATTAACCAAAATGGTTTACTGAGTAATCTCTCTGAGGCAGGAACGCAAGAGAAATTCCAACAAGCATTGGGGAGCTCAGGAAAGCTGTGTGCTCAGTGACTGGCCCCAAGCTCCACAAGAAAGCAAGGTGCCCAGATTAGCATCAGTGCCCAAAGAGATAACGACATGTCTCTGGGTGCTGGGTCAGTGCTTCTCAGACTCCAATGTGCATAAGGATTCCCTGGGAAGCTTGTCATAAATGCTGATATCGAGGCACCATCCATTAAGACCTTGATGCATTTGGCCACAAGTAATAATAATAATTTAAAGTAGCTAGCCCTGTGATTTAGATCACACTCTGAGGTATACTGCTCTTGATAATGTGATTGGTGAAAAAAAATCAGACTTAACAGTAAGTACTTTCTCCACATGATTGTTACAGAAATATGGAAACTTCAGTGAAATAGAAGAGAACAACTCTTCGAAAGCCCCTAATTTGAGCAATCAGTGACAGTGTCCACTAAAATTCTCTCCTTTTCTCCTTTTTTACAAACTTCAGTAGATTTCCTTCCTTGGACTTTCCCTGTTAACACCTCTGAATGGAAGTTATTTCCATTTTTTAGTGTGCTCCAATGTCCCTCTCCAGGTGGTGGTGAGCACTTAGGGGGTTCCAGGCAGAGGTAGAAAAGCATATTTCAACATTTCAAAGTTAGTACAGGCTATAGAAATGTGTACCACCTGATTTTTGCCTTGGACAGAAAGAGTGATAGCAAAGATAATCTGGGAAGAATGAGTTAGGAGACAATGATGTGACAAACAGAAGTATTAAAGGAGCTTTTGGCAGCAGCGAGGGAGAATATTGTTCCTTTTAACAAGTGATTGCTATTATTGGTGTACCTGCTGTGTCATAGGAGTATAGAGATCAAGAAAGCAGGAATCTGGTTATCAAGGTCCTGTATTTCCTGTTACAGTATTTGTACCTGACCACATTGCGATTTAGTTTTAATAACAAACACTTTTCTAATTTCTAATTCAAAAATGGCAAATACTGGCCAAGACATAGGTATCTCTTCTAAATCATTATTGGTATGACTTCTTCTTTTCAGCTGGGAAAGATAAGATGAATGCATTATTAATGATGATCTCTGCTTAAGTTGAGAAAGCCATCACTAATAAGCATTGATTCAAATATTTGTTCAAAGTTTAAGTGCTTGCTAAGTACAAGGCATGGTAGATATAGTGAGATCAGCATGCCTCTATGAAGATTACTTTCTAGTGGAAAAAGTAGTCCTTCAACAAGTAAATAGGTAAGCAAGAAAGAAGTTGTGTGGACTTGTACATCCGGAAACTATCTAATTGTTACCAATCAATGTCACCCCAATAAATTTAACAATAAAAGAAAGAAAGAAAGAAAGAAAGAAAGAAAGAAAGAAAGAAAGAAAGAAAGAAAGAAAGAAAGAAAGAAGGAAAGGAAGAAAGGAAGAAGTTGTAGCAATGCCCATAAAGGAAATAAACGGGGATCTTTATTCATTCAAATAGAGTTTGAATGCCTAAACCCTATCCTAGCTTCTGGAAATTTAGTGATACACGAAATAGGCAAGGTCCATATGTTCATGGAGCTAACTTTCTTTCCAGTGAGTTGTACATTAAGAGAGTTAAAGAAGAAATACATTTAGATAGAGTGGTAAAGGAAGATCCTCCAAAGGGAAGCGATTTATGCTAACTGGAAAATTCTGAGTTGGGGGAAAAGCATTCTTGGAAGTGAGGAGAGTAAAGACAAAAGTTTTGAGGCAGGTAATGGCTTAGCCTCCTGGAGAAACAGATAGGAGACCGGTATGATTCTAGCAATTTACTGAAAGAGTTGGAAAGTCTAAGGCGATGAGGTGAGAGATGCTAAACGTATCACTCTAACTGCTGAGTAGAAAAGTGGATTACAGAGGAGAGAGAACAGAAGCAAGCAGACAATTTAATTTAGTGGACTACTGCTATTGTCTAAGTGAGAAATTAGGGTGGTCTAGATAGTGTCATGGCAGTGTAGACAGACTGATTTGAATGTATTTTGAAGCTATAATGTGTATAATTTGCTGATGAATTAGATATGGGAATTGAAGGAAAGATAGGAGACAAGGGTGCTTCCTACATTTTTTGATTGAACAACTGATAGATGCTGATAGCATTCCATGAGATGTTAAAGAAAAAGAAAAGTTTTGGTGGAAAAAAAATTAAATGCATCACTTCAAGATGCATGGACATTTCAAATAAGCAGTTAGAAGCCTGCATTTGTTACTCAGCAGGGAGAATGTTTCTGGACAAATAACGTGGAGTCATTAGCTTCATGAGGAAATTTATACTGTGGACCTAAAAGTCAACAACTAAGAAGAGAGAATAGAGAGAGAAGCAAAGAGGATTGATCACAAAGCTCAGAGTTAGTCAAATACTTGAAGGTAGAGACAACAACAAAGAAGTCCGAGGAAGAGCAGGCAGGGACAAAAGAAAGAAAACAAAAGAGAGGATTGTTACAGAAGCTATGAAGAGTGCCTTTTGTTTATTTCTTTGTTTTTGTTTTTATAGGTTAAATATTTTCACTGAATCTTAAATCCATGCAGTTTAGGGGGTGCTGATTCTCTCTCTCCTCACCAACCCTAGATGGGAGGCTTGCTCAATTGAAGCTTTCCCATGACTTCTGCTAATACAGGAAAGAGTCATGCCCCCCCCTCCAACCCTAATTAAGACCAGAAAAGAGAAGAATGATTGACATAAATCTAGAATTGCTAATAGCTTTCTTTGTTGCCACAAGCAGTGAACCTGCCTGACAAATGAGATACATTGGAAATTTAAGATCAGAGAGAGAGAAAAATAAAGATTTCTGATAATATTGTTTAATCCTCTAGATCCAAGCTACTCATCATTCCTTGAACTTCCCGGCTATAAAGCAAATAAGCAACAACAAAACCCCCAATAAATTCCTTTTGTGTTTAAACAAGTTGTTTTGAGTTGTGTTCTTATTACTTGCAACTAAAAGCTGCAAGTAATATGGGAGGAAGTGTACCAACTGTATCAACTCTGCGAAAAGCCACTGAAAGTTGAAAAAGATGAGAAGTACTCATTTAACTTGTCCTGGGAGTCTTTGATAACCTTGATGAGATGTGTTAATGCAGTGGTGAGACTGGAAGTCTATTTGGAGTGGGGAAAAGACTAAACTGGAGGTGGTCCCTTGGAGACTGTCTAGGCGGCAACTTATTTTAAAAGACCTCATGTGAAGAGCAGTAAAGAAATAAGGTGGTTGCTAGAGGGCATTATGGTACCAAAAGAGAAGCAAAGAATATCTGATATTTACCTCTGATCATTCATTTGTCAAATATGTATCAAAGGATGACTATATGTTAAGTTATCTTAACCCTTAAAAGGATTAAAAAAAAATCTACAAGTACCCTTCCTTGATTTCCAACTAAGAGTGATGAGGACCTATTTGTAAATTAAAATAAAAATGGGATAAGGAAAATCCACACAAGTGGCAAAAATGTGGTGAAAATAACATTTTTGTTATCTGTCTAACCCCCTCCCCCCCCCCCCCCACACACACACACTCAATTGCTTAAAAATATTTGCTACACACGGAGGTAGATCTGTTCCTTCCAAGGAAAGAGCAGTTTGCTCACTCTGGGATGGCAGTTCACTGAAGAACTAGTTCAAGTCAGGTCTAGCTTGTCCAGCCCAAGGCCTGTAGGCTCAGGATGGCTTTGAATGTGGCCCAAAGCAAATTCATAAACTTTCTTAAAATATTATAAGAATTTTTTAGCTTATCAGCTATCGTTAGTGTTAGTGTATTTTTACATGTGGCCCAAGACAATTTTTCTTTCTTTGTGGCCCAGGGAAGCCAAAAGTTTGGACACTCCTGAGTTAGGTCATCATTTGCTAAGTCAGTTTTCTTTGGTAAGAAATGGAAAGAGTTGTACACCTGGAACCTATGTACTTTATATTAACCAATATAACCCTAATAAATTTAACAATAACAAACAAACAAAACAAAAAAAAAGAAAGAACAAAGAAATGGTAACAAACACTTGTAAAGCTGCAATTCAAGAAAAACAAACAAAAAAACACTTAGTGCTTATGATGTGTCAGATACTACACAAGGTAGTGAGAAGAAAGAGATCAAAAGTTTTTGATATTTAAGAAATCAGTATCCAGTATGGGGACAGATATAGCTCACTCAAAAAAAACTGGTAAGAATTATGATAGAAATAAACACAAGACTTCGTAGGAGATCTTTGAAGGATTTCCACATTAGAGTAGAGTTTGTATCTTTTGAAAAGGAATTGAGGTTTAAAAGAGTTTGAAGTGACAAGCAGGACTTTGAAAGACAGTCGACTGCCCTTACTTAGCAGTTTACTTGCTTCTCATAGTATGATTCAACGTGTTTGCATGCAAAGCTCTTTACATAGTAACACATAGCAAGTGCTTAATAAGGGCTGACTTAGCTATTATTATCAGTAGCCTCTATCTCTGTATAGACAAACACAAGTAACAAACAATGATTGGTTAAGAAGGGCAGGAAATCACTAGTGTGGAAATTTCAAAGTAAGCCTTAGAATTTTGTGGATCAAATTTCAAATGTACCTCAGTTACTTAACTCTGTGATGTATTAGTTTCCTAAGGCTGCCATAACAAAATCGTACAGATCAGGTGGCTAAAACAGCACAAATATATTTTCTTACAGTTCTAGAGGCTAGAAGTCCAAGATCAAGAAGAGGCCAGCAGGTTTGGCTTCTTCTAAGGCCTATTTCCTGGCTTGCAGATGGTCACCTTTTTGCTGTGTCCTCACCTGGTCTTTACATAATGTCTCTTGATATGTCCAGATTTTTTTCCTTATAAGGACACTGGTTAGATTGGATTAAGGCTCATCTTAATGGCCTCACTTTAACATAATTACTTCTTTAAAGGCCTTATCTTCAATGAATTCACATTCCGAGGTACTTGGACTGAGGGCAATAACATATAAATTTGAGTGGGACACAATTTAGTCCATTACAATGACCTTGACATTTTTTCATTGCCAATCACTCTGAGATTCAGTTTCCTCATCTATTAAAAAACAAACAAAACAAAACCGGGGGTGGAGGGGTGGGGTGGGCAGGAATAGAGCAGGGCACCCTAGATTATCCCTGGAAGGGTTTCAGAATTTGGCAGTTTGCAGGATGAGTGCACTGGTGAACCACTCCTGTTTTCTACTTGCATAAGTTGATATGATCGGTATTTTCTGGCAAGTGGTAAAGGAGGAGATTATTTGTTGTTTGTGTTGGGTGTGATTTTTGAGAACGAGGAATAATCTCAAAGCCAGTGTCTTCTTGAATAGGCCTTTAAAATCTTGATCAAGAGAAGGGCTGCAATGATTTATTTGAGATGCTGGGAACAGTAGTGCTTGTCGGGGACACAAGAACAATATATATGCAGTATTGAGAAGAGGGCTATTCTTCCTACAACTATATGAACATAGCACTGTTCTTTTATCTTCAATAAATTTCTTTTTTTTTTTTTTTTAAGATTTATTTTATTGTTTCTGACAGAGAGAGACAGAGAGAAGGGGGAGGGCTCAGAGCATTGTCCATGGTTGTACATCATCAATTTCCAACACTGTTTTGTTCCACATAGGTGGGGTGTGCCAGGTGGGAACCAATCTAGGGGACCTCTCACATGGGAGGCACGCTCCCATGAGCTGGGCTGGGGGCTGAACCAGGGGCTTCCCATGTGGGAAGCTCACCCCATTGAGAACTGAACTGGGGTCACACCCCCAATTCAACCTATGGGTCTTCACAGGCTGGGCCGGGACCAGGACTTGATCCTTAGACCCTGGGGCTGCAAAGTGAGTACTTAACCTGCTAAGCCATCTGACCTTCCCCTTCATTAAATTTCTATGTAATTGTCAGCTTTGCTGCAGTAACAAACAATCCCAAAATCTTGGTAGTATTTATTTCTTGCTCATGTTACATGTCGCATTTACGGGTCATCTTTAGCTGCTGTGGTTTCGCCTGACTTAGTTCCACTGTCTTCTTTTCTCTGTCCCTTTATGGGCATGATATTTTCATAGCATAGAAAGAACAAGGGATGCTCAGATGTGGCAAACAACTTGCCTTCTCACAGGTCATTGGCCAAGGCAAGTCTAATGGCTAAGCCTGATGTCAAGAAGGCAGGGAAATATATAACAAGTACAAAGAGGATGGTGATGTGCGGAGAGCCAGAATCTTCTCACAGAAAAAGAGAAAGTGAATATTGCAAAAAATAATACAACCTGCTGTTTGCTGCTCAGGTGAAAAAGCCGAGCCCTCACCATATAAATAATGAAGAATTATGCTAGCTCATCTGGATAAATCATGTTGCTATATTTTCCCAAACTGCTGAATCACTACCCCAGTGATTCATTTTACTTTTGCTGTCGTTTGGAGCCATGTAAGCAATTGAGGTTTTCGTAGAAGGAGAAATATCAAGTCACTATGCCAAGCAATCATTTTCAGAACCAAAATCACAGTTACAGTGAAGCTCAGACAAAGGCACAGAGAAATTTTCTGCTAAGGTCTAAATCAAAACAAGTCAGACTGGTAGCACATGTTTCTATGAAAATGGTTTACATTGTCTTGGATTTTGATGTATAACACATTTGTTTGTTCTATTTGAAATGAGTTTTTAAAGAGAGTTAAATTCTAAATTAGATTTTTGGAGCTTGAGACTGTTACATATTTTCATTACAGAACTGACAGCCCCTGCTTTGTTTTCAACCTTATTTTGGAAACTTCTTGTTCATTTATTCGTTTATCATTCATTCATTCTTTCGCTCATATACGCTCAAATGTTTAGTAGGTACTCTTTTTGGTATTGGAGAGATGATGAGACATAGTCATGTACTAAGCAGGGAGAGGTCACAGAGATACAAATGTGTAAAACAATAAATAAAAAGAAGCAATTATAATATGTAAGATTAATACAAAAGGTAGCTTACTAAAATGGAAAAGAATGTGACCTCAAGAGACAGACAGATCTGGGCTCAAATCTCGGCAGTTACCAGGTGTGTGACCTCAGGCACTTTACAAAACTCACTGTCCCTCAGATTGCTTTAAAGCTTATTGTACCTACTTGATTAGTTTTTTACAAAGATTAAGACTAATATGGAGAAAGCAGCAACTATAATTTCAGAACATAATGCATGCTCAATAGTGGTGTTGTTGTTTATTTATTGGAAGGATTATAGTAACTCAAAATAATTCAGTTTGAAGTGAAGGTACACCTGGAAACATTTTTCCAAAAAGGTGACAGTTGAAAGGGAAATGTATTCAAGGCAGAGAGCAAAACAACATACAGGGAGGGAAAAACAAACGCAAGTTTGGGTTTCGCTAGCCACAGAATGCTTAGCAGTGGCTGGGGAGAAAGTGGCAAGATGTGAGCATCAGAACATTGTGTGGGGCAGAGAAATTTATGTGCCATAGGAAAGAATGTAAATTTATAGGCTCATTCTTTATAATGATAGCTTTATAACTATAGCTGTTTTTATTATCCTTATAGCTGACTTCCACATCCCTCCCCTACCTCCACCTGCCACCTATAATTTGTGACAAATAGTTCTGAAAGCTTTTTACTATGGCCATTAGGAGATAAAATGTTATTTTCCCCCGACTCAAGGCATTTCTTCCCTATAGCCCTACCCATCCCATCCTCCCACCTAAGATTCTTATCTCACCTCCGTTCCTAAAAATTGGTGTTATAATAACTTTCAGCAGCTGCCTGGTTTGTGAGAGATTCTTCATGACTTCTCTACGTGGTCTTCATGTTCCTATTTTCAGAAGCTAGTTAAGGATCTTTTTAATGAGCTCCTCCTCAAGACCAATTATTTTTATTTTGAAAATATAGCCCTCTTTTGAAATTGCTTGACAAAATGTTTTCCTCTCTTTGCTTTGCTGGCTCTTTGATGTCTGCCATTCTACCATTTCCTTCCCCCACGTTCTCTTTTGAAATTGCTTCTTTCCATTTTTGAGTATCTTTTTTTTTCAGTGAAGCTTTTCCTTCCTCCAATCCTTCAGCATGGGCAGGTGGAATTTGAAGCTTGCCTTTCAACGAGCGTGTCTTACCTATAATTCTGAAGCATTCCCCCAAGCCCATTCAGCTATAAAACAACTAAGCATTGTACAAACTTTCCCCCTTCTGATACAAGCAGAGAGGTGTTCTCTGAAATTAGCCCAGTTGTTTCAGGAAAGCACAAGAACTGTCCACATCAAGGAATCAATGTCCTGCCTCTGAAATAGACACACAATTAATAAATGCAAGAACGTGGCTATAGAAGCAGCTTTGCAAACCTTCCTATGTGAGATGTTGAGCTCTCTCATATTCATTTTCTCTTTCTATCTCTTGTGTTCCCCATTTCTATTGCTCAATCTTATCTCTCTGCTTATCTCATTTTTTTAATTGTTCTACTGCCAAAATTCCCACTGATTTAACTTTCCAATTGTAACTCTATGCAATTGCTCTCTGTCTCTCATGTTTGTGATCTGCTTTATATTTCTCCAAGGTTTGGAGGCCTATTAACATCATTTCAAATATTATCAGCCTCACATTTCAACTTAGACAACCTCAGTGACCTCTAGCTAGCAGATTTATTTTTCTAAAATCAGCATTATTGAGTTATAATTTACATTTAAAAAATCCAACAAGTTAAAATGTAAAATTTGATGAGTTTTGACAAATGCATACACCTATGTCACCACCAAATGTTCTATGTTAGGATAGAGAACATTTCTGTCAACCCATGGGGAGTGGGGTGGGAGAGGAGGAAGGGGGAGCTAAATATATAGTGATGGAAAGAAAGCTGACTCTGGAAGGTGAACACATATTGTAACCCATTGACGAAGTACTGTAGAATTGTACACTTGGTACCTATGTAATTTTTACTAACTAATGTCACCTTAATAAATGTAACAATTAAAAACAAGATATAGAACATTTCCATCAACTCAGAAAATTGCCTGCTATTCTTCTATATCACTATTCTCTCTCCAAAACCACCTCTGCAGTTACTGACCTGTTTTCTGTCATATAATTTTGCCTTTTTGAGCATTTCATATAAGTGAAATTGTATGGTATACAGACGCCTGTGTCTATCTTCTTTCACTTAACACATACTTTTGACATTAATTGATTTCATTGCATGCATCAGTAATTATTTTTTATGGCTCAGCAGTATTACATTGTATGACTATGCCTCACTTTGCTTATCTATTTACCAGTTCGTGAACGTTCGGGTTGTTGTGAGTTTTGGGGTTATATGTAATAACTGTCATGAACATTTGCATACAAGTTTTCCTGTGACCATGTGTTGTCATTTCTCCCAACTAGATATCTAGAAGGGAGACTGCTGGGTTATATGACATGTGCAAGTGGCTGTACCATTTTGCATTCCCAACAGAAATGTATGAGTTCTATATCCTTGGAGCCACCACTAAAAAAACAAAACAAAACAAAACAAAACAAAAACCCATTTAAACACTAGTATGTAAATTGTGGTTTTATTTTATATTTCCATAATGACTAATGATATGGAATATATCTCAAGTGCTTATTTGCCATTAATATATATCTTTGGTGATGTAAATACTCAAATATTTTTTCTATATTTATAAGGTAGATTATTGGCTTATAAGCTTTATTCATGTACTTTGGATGCAACTCTTTTATCAGCTTATATGTTTGGCTAATATTTTCCCCCAATCTCTGGCTTACCTTTCCATTTTCTTAAAAATGTCTTTTTAAAAAGAAAATATTTATTTGGGGGCAAATTTATCAATTTTTCTTTTATGGTGTGTGTTTTTTATGTCTTATCTAAGAAATTTTTGCCTAACCAAAGGTCACAAAGATTTTTCCCCTACATTTCTTTCTAATGATTTTACAGTCTTAGTTTTTGCACTTAGTTCTGATACTCTGTATATGAGGGATGTCTGGAAAAAATCCAGCCACTGTCAATATAACAAGAATGTTTACATGGCTAGATACTTTCTGACAGCCCTCATATATACACTGTATTTGACCAGCTAAAATTTCTTAAGAAACTTTTGTTTGTATCTGTGTTAATGAAGATTTTAAAAATGTCATCAGCCTAACAAATTGATGCAGTGTTCTTTCTTTTTAATGTCTTCACTTGGTTGTGTTATCAGGATAATACAGGCCTTATAAAAGGAATTAATAAGTTTCCCCTTGTCTTCTTCTGGAGTACTGGTAGTTTTTCAGTCCGTAAATATTTGGCATTATGGAATTCACCAATGAAACCATCTAAGCCTGGCATTTTTGGTCAAAGATTTCATAATAAAGATGTTTTTCTTTAATGAATATAAGACTCTTCAGTTCATCTTTTTTATTCCCTTGGCTAAGCTCAGCTTGTATCTTTTGAGGAATCTGTCCATTTCTTTTAAATTGTGAAGTGTGTTAGCATACACTTGATCATGACATGCCTTTATTATCTTTTTAATGTGTAGGGTCTATAGTGATGCACCTTGTTTCATTTCTGATATTGATAATCTATGACTTTTTAAAAACCTTGACCATTCTTTCTAGAGTTTATCAATTTTATTGAATTTAACAGAAATCAGTTTTTGGGTTCATTAAATTTTTTTTTTTTCTGTTTTGGGTGATTTTCTATTTTATTTACTCTTATCCATAAATGTAAAATGTTAAAAATTTAGATTAATGTGATACCTGATGTTCTTTTAGTTTCACTTGGTTCTGGAGTACAGTATGAGAAGGGTTTGGATTTAGCGTATTACTATTTCGACTCCTAACCATTTACAATTTAGGTGTTTTTTCCTCATTATTTAAATAGACTGTAATAAAATTTGGAACTTATAAAAATTTAAAGATACTAACAATTGTGTTCAATCAAAACAATCTAGTAGATTCGGTGTGAAAGCGAATGTCAACTCTGAGAACGAAAATAACTCTACCAGCAACCACGGCTACTTTGATCAGTTCTGACTTGAACTTTACAGGTTGCAGGTTCTTCCATTGAGCTTCATAAAGAGTGTGTGTGAGCACACTAAATTCTGAAGATTTACATATATTTCTTACTTGAAGGACACAGTTTATTTCGTGGGCCTCTGTTAACTTATTTGTGGTCGTGGGGTAGGTCTGATTAACAGAAATAATATTATAAAGTGGAAACTGGTACACAGCTATTTTTCTTAGCTTTAATTTGGTGGAGAGATTCTAGCAAGTGGGAGAATGACAGTTATTGGAATCTTCAGGGAATGATGAAAAACTGAGAGATATTATTATCACAGAATAGATTTAGTGTCACTTTTGGCTCACACTAAAGGAAGATGTGAAAATGTGGTTTGTTAACTTCAGTACTTCAGAGACTAAGACAGGCTGTTTTCAATTCCAGAGAGGTTTTTTTGTGTGTGTCCTTATTTCATAGACTCTGAAACTGAAGTGACCATTAGATGAAAACCATCCTTTGAGTTCATTGTTTAATTATACCAGATTCTCAGAAAAATGTCACTAACATACTGTGATAAGTTGCGGAATCTACAATGTTATGTATATTGTTGCTGATTGGGTTAATTTCATAAAATATATTTTAAACTGTGGCTAGAGATAAAGCTTGGCAATATTTGAGTGATGTTTTGTTTCTTTTTTAACCCACATTGCCCCCAAATTAACTGCTTTAAAACTGATAGCTATATCTCAATGACTTTTAAATACTATGCATGCATTTTTAATAGATGTATTATTTTTTATCATCACATGAATGCCCCTTTCAGGAACAGCCAGAAGGCCATAGTATGCCTTTTACTGCAGGGACATAGGAGTATAAATTAATCCTTACCATATTTATATATACAAATTGCATGCTATTCAGTACATATATGACATAACTTTTGACTTGGCCTGTTTTCTGTTCATTTTGTTCGTTTGTTTGTAAGAGTACGTCCTAAGTGACATAATAAAAATATACACCTGTTTTCAGAGACTGGAGTCTAGATCCATGATGGGCAACCCAAGACTCACCAAGCAAATTTTAATTGCAAACTTTATCTCATGCAAGGCACTGTGATTAAGAACAATATAATAAACATTACAGAAATCAATTTTAGGATTTTTTTTTTCTCAGAAGCTGTGGTTTTAAGGGATCATCACGTGAATCAATAAGCACCATGCTGAGTCTCAGAGTTGGAATTCACTGAATTCCACACAGAGTGAAACAACCACGCCCACCCCTTCACCCCCACTCTCTAGGAATATAGTAGGCCTTGGGGGTGCTCTGTGTTTAGAACTTTGCTGTCTAGTGTGGGCAAAGTGAGAAAGAAAATCCTGCAAACACAGGAGAAAACCTAGGATGAGGAAGGACAGAGGTGCACATCTTATTTATTGTTGCCTCTTTAGCACCTTTTGCAGCCTCTGACACACAGCTACCATTTCAGTGTGGTGAGTGGAGGGAACTAATTCCAGCCCATCTCTGCCATTCACTGTACTACTCTAGACACCCTAGACAACTCACCTTGGCTTATGAAAACCCAGTTCAGCGGATGTGAAACGAAGATAATAATAATCTCTATCCTAAGGGGATATTTTGAAGCCCTAATGATATAATGTACCTATAAGAATATAGCTTTCTGATGGGACTCAAAGTATTTCTATTTTACCAAAAAAAAAAAAAAGTTTTGAGACCTATACAATTTATTTTTCCTGAATTGGACTATCTATAAAAAAATTTTTTAAAAGTACTACCAGCACTCTAATATTCAAAATGTATAACCCCTGACAATGTCCTCTTGCATTTTGTACCAGTTTTGGCTTCATATAATTTTGTTCATGTATGGATCCTGATTAGTGCCTCCCAGTAGCCTTGTGATATTAAAGCCAAGATGTCTTTCTTCCGAAAGCAACAATTAGCCAAAAGACAGAATAGCTAG
The DNA here is from genome assembly GCA_004027555.1 of Craseonycteris thonglongyai. NCBI lineage: Eukaryota > Metazoa > Chordata > Mammalia > Chiroptera > Craseonycteridae > Craseonycteris > Craseonycteris thonglongyai. The sequence continues at coordinate 12,542 of PVKE010021180.1, read as the reverse complement.
TGGTGGTTTTTCAGGTGTCTTGGAAAAAGACATGGTGGTAGGCCATGAATGTGACAGTCTCCTCAAGCCCCTTAGCATTGACTGCCATACCTCCCCCAGGTGAGGAGACAACCCTGTCAGGGCTATATGGGAACTGTTCTCCTTAGAGCTATGCATTGTCTGAAAAGAATTATTTTTTTCTCTCAGGTGTGGCAGACCAGGGACACGTTTTAGAGCATGTAGGACTAACTCTTAATGGTACTTACATATTTATCAGCTTTGTGGTATATCTCCTGTGTTCCCACAACCCAGCATCCTCTCAGTAATCAGAAAGTGATCTTTTTGAACTCATAAATGATAGTGTTACCTACCTCTCTCCCCGTTCTCCTTCATCCCCAGACTTAAAACCTTTACTTTCCTATTTTTTTTTTTAAAGTAGTTTTTTACTTATTTTTATTGTTTTTGACAGAGAGAGAGAGGGAGAGAGAGAGAGAGAGAGAGAGAGAGAGAGAGAGAGAGAGAGAACTGAACTGGGGAACTCCCCAGTTCAGCAGATGGGTCCGCAAGGGCCGGGACCGGGATTTGATCCTCGGTCCCGGGTGCTGCAAAGTGAGCGCTTAACCCACTGAGCCATCCCGACTTCCCCCTACTTTCCTATTGTCACCTTAAAAACTTCCACATTCCTGGCTATGGAATTAAAAAACAAAACAAAACAAACAAAAATCCCACAAACTTTATGATGTAACTCCTGACTCAGCCTTGTTATTTCTAAACCTGACTATCAACACACACGCTTACACACTACCCTGCACTGGTTTATGCTCGGCATACTGAACTACTTTCAGTTTCAAGAACACTTTCTTCCGCACATATACTCACACACTCAGGCACACGCTCATCCAGTCCTTTGATCCTTAGCTAATTCTTTTTTTTTTTTTTTTAATTTTTTTATTTATTAATTTTTTGACAGAGAGAGAGAGAGAGAGAGAGAGAGAGCTACAGAGACAGAGAGAGAACTGAACTGGGGGAGCTCCCGGTTCAGCATATGGTTCCACACAGGCCAGGGCCGGGATTCGATCCTCGGTCCCCGGCGCTGCAAAGTGAGTGCTTAACCCACTGAGCCATCCCGGCTTCCCCCTTAGCTAATTCTTATCCACCCTGAAGTTCCAGCATCTTCCACAGGAATTCTTTCCTGACTAGCTAGGACTTCGATATTCCTCTATGAATTCCCACAGTTCATTGTTCTAAGGTCTGCGTCCTATTATATGGAATGGAATATCGGTTTACATGTCATCTTCCTCTTGAAATCTAATCTATCATGAAGGCAGGAACAATGTCTTATTCACCATTGTATCCTAAAAGCCTAGAAGCCTAGCACTCTTCCTGGTTGGTCATAGGTACTTAATTTGTGTTGAGCAATGGATGAATGGCTGGATGCATTATTGTGAGTAGTTTCCTTGGAAAACTGAGTTTGTGCTTATATGGCAGTAAAACAAAGGGTTGATTTTAAATAATGCCCCAATATCCTACAGATTGTATAGAAACTAAATTCTGCCATATTTTAAAAATGATTCCAGGTTTTGGCAATAAAAATAATCCTAAATCTTTATACCTAAGGATTCCAAAATATATCTTGCCAAATGGGAATTAGCAACGAGTGTCGAAAAACTGGATTAAATATAAATGTGTTTAATGAGACCTTCCCCAACCTCTATAATGCCTTTCACAGAATTAAAAAAGCATTATCAAAAATATTGACCATAACTCTAGAATTTTAGAGCTATATTATTTGAAACTGCTTTAGAATGAAATACTTCATATTGAAGCTAGGTGTTTTCCATTACCTAAGAGTAATCAATTATCTGACAAATACTGTTTCTCAGAAAAAAATATATGACCAACACCTCAAGAATGTTTGAACCAGAAATAAATGTGTAAAAGAAAAAATCCATAACATGGTACATTTTTGAGCAGATACTGATAAAAATTAAGGGACCAATACTTGCTTAGCAACACGATTCAACTGCAATGATGCATATTATGTAAGAAAATGATAGATTATACTTGTCACTATTAGCACACATAAAAATTTATTGGGAGCCAAGAATCTGTGGCCAAACAAGGGAATATTCTCTGGAAGTACCAACTGGAGGCTAATAAAATCTTCACTAGATTGATCCAGTGGCAAATCGAAGATAATGTGATTTTGGCCTTCATTAGTTAAGTAAATAATCATGGAAGTTTGGCTCAGTCTTCACGGTGCCAGCTGGGTGTTTTTAAGTCACACAAACAGAAGCTCCATGTTATCCTACTATAAAGATGCTCAGAGACCTTTCCTCTAGGTAGATTCTGTGCTTTTAAGTAGTGCATATAAGTTAGAGACTCACTATCAAATTCTTTAATGGGAAGAAACAGAGTATTCTGGTGGAGCCGTGAGATTTCTCCTCTCATTGTGTGCTATTATGTTCTTTGTAATATTTTATAACTACTTGTTTCCTCTTCATGATCTACTTATGAATTCAATTGCCCCAGAGAATCACCAAGAAAGGCAAAATCCCTCAGGTATTCTGCTCTAAGGTACACCATTGATTCAGAAAATATGTTGAAGTTATTTTTCAAAAGAATTCTCTGTAGACTGATGAAGATAGGACAGGAGAAACCCCCCAAATGTCAAACAGTAATCGCCACACCCCATTGAGACACATGGAAGTTAACTTGCCAGGCATTTTAATAGAGTCCAGAATGTGACTGTTCTCATCTCTGATAATTCAGAATGACTGCAGCAGGAAGTGTTGGAATTAAATCCAAAAGTATATCTTTTTTCACAATCCCAAAACTTTAAAATATTGTGTCTTTGTGCCAAACCAGATTGGCCATTTAACAAGTGTCATAACACAATGCTTGGCAGTTACTTAGGTCATACAGCTGGAAGCACTGATATTTTTGTGTGATTGGCTGAACTGATCTTTTCTTTCTTTCTTTCTTTTTTCATTTTCATACCAACTGACAAGGATGAATTCCCGGTGGTATAGTGAGAGGAGTCCTGCTTGGGTCTATAGCTGGACTATGCTTCAATTTTGACACGAGGTAGCCGTAGGCAACACACTCTTTCTTTCTGTATCTCGTTTCCAGATAGATACAAGAGGAGTAAAAGGGCCCATCCAGCTTGAACATTTTTATCTTGCCAGTGGTTCTTTGATTCAGGTAAAGGCACTAAAACACGAGACAGATAGCTTTCTGTTTCCCAGTAAAAGCATGTCCAATCTCATATAGTAGAAGAGATATAGACGTTGTATTTGAATCACCTGGCACAGGCCACGTGATTAACACTAACCGTGGTTAAAGCACTGTCCTTCATATCTTACTCCCGTGCTTTCTGGATGATGGAGGATAAGCTGCTCTTGTCCGTGCAAATCTGATAAACTCAGGCTTGGAGTAGAATAAAGGACGCTTGAGGGGATCAGGAAAGCTGGACAATTAGAATGTTGACAATGCTCATTTCATGTTTCTGGCCTTCCTACTCCAAAGGTAAAAAAACAAAACAATGAGATTCAACATCAATTGGATGATTTGCAAGGGGTTGACAATGGTAATATAGTCAATCATTTTATTGAGCCATAATATACATTTTTTGCTTTAGGATTTTAACAAACTGAATATATATGTTTGTTTGTTTTTCCTATTCAAAGTGTAACAGTGCAAGCTCCATGATTTCCAATATAAACCCTGATCAGATTAATCATATTTAATATTTTACTCTTCTTAAAGTTGATGGGTTGATGTTTCACTCTTGTGGTAAGTTTTCTTGTCAGATATTTTTAAAGATTTATTTTATAGTTTTTGGCAGAGACAGAGAGAAACAGAGGCAGAGAGAGACAGAGAGAAGGGGGAGGGCCCAGAGCAGTCTCCATAGTTGTATGTCATCAGTTTTCAACATGGTTTCATTCCACACAGGCGGGTGAGGGGCCGCACAGGGCGGGAACTGGGCTGGGGGCCTCCTGCATGGGAAGCTCACCCCAGTTCAGCATATGGGACCACATGGGCTGGGGCAGGAATTTGATCCTCGGTCCCCAGGGCTGTGAAGCAACTGCTTAACCCCCTGAGCCATCCCCGTTTCCCCAGATGTTTTTACTATTTATCAGTATTATTACTTTTTAAGAATGTTTTTACTATATAGAGCCTTTGTTTCACTTCAACTTATAAACATATTTTGATTAACTTTTAACTGTCATTTTCTACTAAGACCAGAGAAGTTATGAAGTGTATTACTAAGTAAATGAATCTCACTATGTGGAGCTGAAAATAACCCCCCAAATATGTTCATGTCCTAATCCCCCTAACTTTTGAATCTTACTTTTTCTGGGAAACCTTAGCTTCTCGGGTGATTTAAATTAAGGATTTTGAGATTGGGAGAGTATCCTGAATCATCCAAGTGGGTCTGATGTAATCACAGGTATCCTTATATGAGAAAGTCAGAAGATTAGAAGAAGCAGTAGGAGATACAGCAATGATGCAAAGGGTCACAAACCAAAGAATGAAGTTGACCCTTAGAAACTGAAAGAAGAAAGAAAATGCATTCACCTCTAAAGTTTCCAGAAGGAAGGTAGCGCTACCAACACATGGATTCTAGACTTCTGACCCAGAACTCTGAGAAAATAGATTTGTGATGTTTTAAGATATTAATACTAAGTTTGTGGTAATTTGTGACCACAATAGGAAACCAATACACTCCACACTCAAGAGATATAATTTTTTATTGTTTTGAGAGGAGGTGAGAGAGAGAGAGAGGTAGATGTGGGGCTATGGGAGGTGTTACTGTTAAGCATATGGGAATCGAACTCTGGACCTTGTGATTGCAAGGCAAGTATTCAACCTGCTGAGCTATTCCGGGATCCCAAGAGACATAATTCTTAATCTTAACACTGAAGTTTTATAGCTACCATATTCATATATATATATATATATATATATATATATATATATACGGTATCCTATAATATTTGTGAATTTGTATATTATATATATATAACCTATAACATTCATGAATTTTAATATATATATATATATATATGCTGCTCAGCATAGCTTCTAAATAAAGGGCTAGATGAAGTTGTCATAGGAAATGAGACACAATAGCAAAATTGTATCTGCTTTACTACTGAATAAAGTTCTTAACAATTAGGAAAAGTAATAATTTTCTAAATATGTTGAACTATTAGGCTTTTCTTTTTTATTCCTTAAAGGCTATGTGTATTTTCTTTAACAACAATAATAATAATACATTTTATCTTAGAAGAGTGTATTTTAAAATATTCATGTCCAATATCTAGACAGTTTGAAAAGAATTCTCTTATTTTCTGTCCAAATCTCCATGTTGCTTGAAACAAACACAAATCATGTGAATTAAGTGTCTGAGTTTTAACCATGGACTCTAGGGAAAACTAGGCTTCTCAATTGACCTCACAGTCTAAGAGAAAATGGTAAAACTTATTTACCATTTTTATTACTTTACAGAATAAAAAAGCAATGCATTCCATTAGGAAGCATTTTATAAAGATTAAGAGTTGACCAATTCTGAAAAGAGAACTCCAAGCTAGTTTCTCTTTGAGTTTTTCTACGTTTGCCACTGAATCTGAGTGTTGATCTTATCTTTTAGCCAAGTGCATGGTCACAATTTGTGCACCATTACCACAGTAGCTTCTTGAAGCTTCTTTTCCCTGCTTCAGGGACAGCTTCTCCTGACTGATGTCATATTTCCTTCCTGACCTTGGAAATACCATTTCACAGAGACTATTTCTAGCAAGTAACTAGCACAGGTTGTGAGTCTTAAGTCATGCCCTCAAAATAGTCCATTGAATTGTGCTTCTTAGTGTAGTTCTGAGGAATCAGTCTCCTCTTCTGGACTATGTTGACTTTTCCCCACCTTTATCAATTTCAGTATAAACGTGTACCCACAAAAGGCAATGGGTGGGGAGGGGAAACTAAGGAAATCCTACAGAAGAACAATGACAGGAAATTGACACAGCCATTAAGAAGCTTGGAAAAATTAAGCTAGAAGAAAGAGGGGCTTGGCTTATTGCCATTTTTGGAATACAGAAAGGATTGTAGGCAGAAATGGCTTTTGAAAACTAAAAGTAAAACATAAAAAGTAAGCAGTGCTGCATGTAGAATATGTTGAAATAAAAGATAGATTTAAGAAATAGGAATAATGGTAGAAAATTTCTTTCTTTCTTTTTTTCTTTTTTTGGACTAGGTTAAAATCATTGTAAAGTGAGGCTCTGATTTTTAAAATCTTCTTTAAGACAAAGATTTCCCTGAGTTTAGGACCAAGAGGTCTCCAGGCACTTCAACACAGAGCTGATTAACTGAACTGGGGAGTTGGTGAAAGGAAAGACTTGTTTTCCTTCAACATCTGCAAGGAAATATGTTGTTAAATATTTATAGGTTTAGAGAGAGCTTTCTATAATTACAAATCTTAGAAAAATAAATGTAATGTGTTAAGATCTGGTACCTTGGAAAAACATGACCTCATTCGGTGTGTGATAAAATGGGAAGCAATTTTTACATTTATTTTAAAGGAAATTCACCAATGATTATTTTGACATCATCTCCACCTATCAGATGACCATATCTAAAGTCAATTAAGGAAATGAGTAATAACAAAAGAAAGTCCTCATGAATGACTGGGTGAGGGATGTGAGAGCAGGTCATGCCTAAATTTATTCTTGTGCTGCAAAAGGCTCTTTCTTGCTTTTGACGGTGGATTTGAAACTATTCTCTGCCAGACTGAGAAATATATAAAGCAAAGAGGTATGTCAGTTAAGAATCACTTGATGGGGATGCTAGGATAGCTCAGCGGCTGAGCACTTGCCTCACAACCATGAGGTCCGGGAATCGAATCCTGGTGGCCTGTGCAAACCCATATGCTGAACTGTGGCGCAACTGAAAGCACCAGGATGGTGGCATAAGTTTTCACCTCCCATGCAGGAGTCCCCCAGTTAGATTCCCATTCTGCACAGTCCCATATCCACCTGTGTAAAATGATAAACATGTCTCAACTAATGAGGTGATGTGGACCAAGCCCTGTAACGCTGCTTGCAATTGATGCTGTGGACAAAGCACCGTATCACTGCTTGCACCCTGTGCTGTCACTCCTCTGCTTCCATAAATCTTGCTTACTCCCTGCACCCTGTGGCCTTGTCCTCTCCTGGCGCCTGCATCTGCCAAGCCTTAGATATATGATGGCAGGGAAAGAGAACTTATCATAGAATGTAACCAAGTAAAACTCAACCTATATAAGCCTGATACTCCCTGCAGTCAGGGCTCAGACTTTGCAGAAACACTCCTCTGAGCCCACCAGATGAAATAGTTTTGTGACTCCTATCTCCTGAGTACTGCTTGGTTCCTTTGTCCGGTGAACTGTACCAGATGTACAACTATGGAGACAGCCCTGGGCCCTTACCCCTTTCTCTCTCTATTTCTCTCTCACCTTCTTTCAAACAATAAAATAAATCTGAAAAACAACAACATAAGGATTAAAGAATAAATGCCAAGTGATGTGGGTAGATGCTTCAACCGGAGAGCCTGGATGGTGACTATGCAAAACTTACTACAGTAATTCCTGGCAGTTAAGATCAAAGCACTTCAATAATTCTCTCTATAAATAAAATAAAGCAGATCAATTTATATTAGATAGATTTTCCTTGGCTTTCTACTCTGAGGAGAAATTTATCTTGTATGAAGTGTCTCCACTAGCAGTTTTTATTAGATGAAGCTACCTTTTTTTTAATAAACCTTCATAAAACTTGAGGGTTCGAGGTTTAAAAATTTCATTCTCTGAAGATATTTTCACAGTGAACAAAAGTAATCACAAGTGATATAGGCCAGCAATTTGGCTTTCTGATAATTCAGGAAGAGAGGTTTAGACTGGCTGAGCAGTGAGAATATCACTCATACAAGTACAATCCCCATTGGATATTTGTTGACTAGCCCAGATTTTGTCTGAATTAGGAAAGCAATGAATCTGAGATAGAAGTCACCATATTCACCTATAATACAATTATTCTTAGTTATTGTTATAGGAGGTCTATTCACTTTAGATGAAGTGCTTGATATATGCTTAACAAAGTTATCTATTTTGTTATGAAAATTAGAGAAGCCGGTTTGATTCTTTTTTTTTTAAGATTTATTTCTATTGTTTTTTGACAGAGAGAGACAGACAGAGAGAAGGGGGAGGGCCCAGAGCAGACTCCATAGTTGACAGCATTACGGTAGTTGTCCATATAGTTTCACTCCACAGGAGGGCACAGGGCTTCGCAGGGCAGGAACTGGGCCACATAGGCCCCAGCAACAACTGAACTGGGGGCACACCCCAGTTCAGCATGTGGGTCCACATGGGCCGGGGCCCGGATTTGATCCTCCAGCTTGGCTCTGGGGCTGCAAAGTGAGCGCTTAACCCTCTGAGCCATCCCAGCTTCCCCTGGTTTGATTCTTATGTAAATTAAAGAGTGACTCTCACAGGTGGGTAATAGGCATGTGTACCAGGGACAGTAAAGGATTTTCCTAGAAATCTCCCTCTGAAATTCTTTAACCTGGAAGCCCTTCCCACCAAGTAGTAGCTCCTCACTAGGGTTGCACAGCAAAACTACTGGGAAATTTTTTCAAAATACTCTCTTCACACACCCACCAAATTTGAATCTCCAAGAGTAAAGGTCTGGATACGATTAAAGTTCCTAAGAAATGTTGAAGCTGATTTTGGATAAGAGCTCTGGCCCTAGATTATTAAGTATGTGGGCTAAGAAGGTATAACTCCTTTACTGTCTAAAGACTTCTAATGTTGTTCTTCTCAAATATTTTGTTTTGAGGAAAAGTTTTTCAGTTGTTCTAATAACTTGGGTTCAGTTCAAAATACCCAGGCTGTCTGGAAAAAAATCCAGCCATAAATGCCTCTATTTTTTCATTTTACATGGCTGGATACTTTCTGGACAGCTTTTGTATAGTGCAAGACAACTTTTTCTGTAAAATGGGATTTATTTAATTATCCCTCTGTATGTCAAAATATGCCAAACACATGGTTTTGGTGAAAATCACATTCAGCTTAGTAATCAGTTCAGGTTGACATGATATTTAAAGCTACTCCTAGAATGTCAGACTAATGTCACATGATCAGTATAAAGATGAATATTTAACTTCCTGTTTGGCATGTCACAAAAAATGCACACATTCTGTAACAAATAATTTACATTATTCATTTAAGGCCCACTTAGTTCTAAAAAGGACTTGCAACGGTTGACAAATCCTTTGGGTAATTAGAAAACAAGGAATCTGGAATTGAGTCTTGCTTTATCCTATTTTCTTTTAGTATTTATCCATTAAAGGTCCACTTCTATTCATTTTAATTTTTGTACCAGTCTGAATAGGAAAGCTTCTAGGCTCTATCTATACTCTTTACCCTTTGGATCTCAGCTAGTCTCATGGCTATATAGAGATGTCTTCCAAGTTTACATCTTCTTCCCCAAATTCTCCAATTACTGTTTAAGCTCTCAATTTGAATGTCTAGTAGGCAAATTAAACATATTTATCCAGGACAAATCTCTTAATTCCTTACTCCCCACCCCCCATAACCTAGTCTTACACATTTCAGCTGTTCATTCTCTTTTGTTAAACTACTTTATTGAGATGCAATTGACATACAAAAAGCTAAATATATTTAATGTACACAACTAGATGATGTACAACTAGATGAGTTTGGAGATAAGCATACATCCATAGTTCTATCACCACAATCTATGCCATCAATATATCCATCACTTCCAAAAGTTTCCTCATTCTCTACTACTATTATTCAGTCCCTGAACCAATATTTAACCATATACAATCTATCGTCTTAGCAGATTTGGAGTATACAATACAGCATTATTAGCTGTAGACACTATACTGTGAAGTACGTCTCTAGGACTTACTCGTTTTAGATAACTGGAACTTTGCAACTTTTTCTAATGTCTCCCTATTTTCCCCTTTTCCCAGACCTTGGCAACCACCATTACACTCTCTGCTTCTGAGTTTGACTATTACAGATTGTTCACGTAAGCACTATCACATAGTATTTGTCTTTCTATGTCTAGCTTACTTACATAACATAATGTTATAACAAATAGCAGAATTTCTCATTCTAAAATCTTCGTGTTAGTCCTACCCTTCTCCCCTCACCAGCTCCCTGGGCTGACTACTACTGTCTCTTGCTTGGATTATTCTAATAGCCTCTATACTAATGTCTGCTTGTCTTCCTGTACTTTAGCATCCATTCTCTACAAAGCAGCCAGAGACATGCTTTCTTTAAAACCCATCTGATTAATGGCATCTCACCTAAGAAGATCCTTTGAGAAAATCTTTAGCTAGTGTATCCATTCAAATGCATTAAAGACTAAAGCATCTACGGCCATACCACCCTGAACACGCCCGATCTCTTCTGATCTCGGAAGCTAAGCAGGGTCGGGCCTGGTTAGTACTTGGATGGGAGAAAAATTATTAAAAAAAACAACATTGGAGCTAAGGAGAGTTTTCTAGTAAAACACAAGATGATTGACACAGATCTACAAAATCAGCATTTATAAATAGCACTCTTAAATTTGAAACTAATAATTTGTAAGTTTTAAATGGAGGTGGTTAGAATAACAAAACATGTAAAATAATATTTTGCCTCAGAAGATCACTAAAGCTCCATAAATTTTCAGGAAGTTTTTAAGAAGATGATTTATGAAACTAGTCATTTGTTGATTCAGTCTTTTCTAAGAGAAGGTGCTTTCTATAATTTTTCATTGTTGTGGCTCAAAAGTAAGGTGTAAAATGGAAACTGGTGTCAGATGGGGCATGGGTTCTAAGAATCTTTCAAACTATGTTAAAGAAGTTAGTGTTTAACCTGAAAGCAAGGAATATACAATTGACTTTCACTTAACAACTTGCATTTGTTCTTAAAAACCTTGTCGCTAAGTGAAAAGCCATTAAATTAAAAGAAAAAAAATTTATTACTTTTAATAGGATGTGTTTTTATTTGTTTTATCCCAAATCAAGAGATATAAATAATTTTCATATATATATATATATGTGTGTGTGTGTGTGTGTGTATACTCACATACTACTTAAATGCTAAAAATTCTTTTTCTATGAGAATTAGGCTGACCATATTTGCTTGAGACAAAAATGGGATATTGTGATGACAAAAATGGAACAGGATTATGTAATATTCCCCATTCATGAGAAAGTAAGATGATAGAAGTTTTATTACATGAGCATATTGAGCTAACAATTATTCTTCCGTGACAACTCATACAAAAATTTAGGTAGATGTAGAGAGGGACATGTTTCACCACGACCATACTCTGAATATTTCTCTCATGAAGTCATCTTACGCAGCATATTTCAGTGTTTCTGAATACATCAAAGAGAAACAAAAAAGAATAAACGTTCTGACTGCTGTCACAAGGCAGTATATGCTAATATCCCACTGGAGAGTTTGCCGTAGTAATAAAAAAAAATCGAACAGCCTGTTGAACTGAAATATGAGTCGGAAAAGTCTGAATCAAACTGATTATAGGACAGAGAGAATCTCTATGGGCAGAATGATAGTAGAAATAACAGTAAGACTCAGTCACTGCATCCCACACTCCTAACCTGATGGAAGCAAAGAACCAGGTGAGCCCGTTCATTAGTTCATGTGCATCAAGACCCTCCTGGCTCCCACATGCTGAATGGGGCTTAGTGACTTTTCTTGAATTTCCCCCATGACAGACAAGCAAGGTGGAAGCATCTGATCATCTCTAACCCAAAAAGCCTGGCCCTGGCTGGATATAGTAAATGGAACTTTCTCTTTCATCACTCTAGTAGTTTTACTGCACATGTTGATTAGCACAGAGCTTTATGATAAAACACCTGTGTTCAGTTTTTTACAAAAATTAAAAATGGAACAAAATTGATATTTATATTAAAATGATGAGATAGGCAGGGAAAATGAAAAAAATAGTACTGTCCCAATTTAAAATGGCACACATGTATGATCAGCCTAAAGAGAATGGATAGCCTGAATCTCAATTTCAAATGTGTGCAGGGATTTCTCCACACTAACAAGCAATGCTCCACCACCATCTGGATGTCCTACAATTCAACTCGATTCTGACAATATCTACCTGAAGTTGGCGTAAGATCTCACAGGTTAGAAGTTCAGTCCCACAAGATTGCCACCCCCCCCCTTTTCAGATGCCAACCACAAGCCTAGGTTGTCACCTGTACCATAACCCCCTCCTCAGGTTTGATTAATTTGCTAGAGTGGCTCACAGAACTCAGAGAAACATTTTATTTGCTAGATCACTGATGTATTTTAAAAATATATAACTGAAGAAGAGTTCAATGGAAGAGAAGCATAGGGCACAGTATGGGGAAAGGACACAGAGCTTCATAGCCCGGTCCAGGTGTGCTGTTCTCCCCGATTCTCCACACATGATCTTAACCAAAAGGCCGAGAAGCACTCCCAACTCTCTATGTGTTTACCAACCTGAAAGCTCTCTGAA
>PVKE010021179.1:0-26786 GCA_004027555.1 Craseonycteris thonglongyai | reverse complement strand
CCCCCCCCACCAGCATGTGCACATCCTCTGCCCCACCAGCAGTAGCCTCACCTTGACGACCCGCAGGGGTTTGCTGGGGTTGTTCCTGTCCAGGTAATTGATGTACCCAGACAGGGAGACGCTGAGGAGGTGGTCCTTCTGCCACAAGCAGCCCAGCTGCTGGTCCAGAACGTTGGAGCCCATGGTAAACGTGGTGACAACAGAGTTCACGTTGACATCCCAGATCTTAGAGGTTTTGTCTCCGGAAGCAGAAAGCAAATGGGTGCTATCAGGACTCCAGCTGATCTACACAAACAGAGCAGAGTGGTGCATCACACGCGGGTCAGAGGACTTCTGTGGGAGGTCTCAGGAAGAGGCCCGTCTCCTGCCCCACATCTGAGCAGGGGGAGTCCGGGAGGGGGTGGGGCACCCAGGGGAAGAACGAATACATGGCCAGGCCACGTCACCTGTTCTATGTGACCCTGAAGGCTTGTCTGTCCACCATCTGCTGGCCCCAGCACCAGATGGAGTTGGGTGACGCGAAGCCATACTCACAGCATAGATGCCCCCGTCGTGAGCCTTGCTTTCTCCCAGCGTGCACACTTTCTCTCCCGTCTTCCCATCATAGATGTAGATCTTTCAAGAAATAGGAGTGTACGTGGGTTATCTGTGTAAGTGGGATGCTCTTGCAGTTAGCACCCCAAACAAGCTCCTCCTTCCTGGCCACTGCTCTACGAGTTCCGGGCTGTGACTCCAAAAGGGGGTGAATCTAACAAAGCGCGACTAGACTGAGCTTCAAGTGCCATTTAGAAGGAGACAGAGCTGAGTCTCCTGTGCTTTGGTGACAGCCCTGTGACCGAGCCTCATTCCAGGAGGTGGGAAGGAGGGAGATGCCTACGTTCTGCCACTGTTCTGAACAGTCACAGAGGACAAGCAGATGAGCCCCCAGCCCCCACCCAGGCCCGGGCCCCAGCCCTCACCTGGCCGTCTGCGCTGGCCGTGGCAAATCTGTTCCCATCAGGAGAGAATCGCACGCAGTTGACAAAGCGGCTGTGGTCCTGAGGGAAAGTGGACAGTTACCACCCATGACACGAGGTCCGGGAAAGTTCTCTGTGAGGCGCATGGCCTGCCGCAAAGAACTGCTGCTACTAGTGTGGACTCCCAGTCCACAGGAGGCCATCAGAGCTGGCCAGGCCCCAGGAGCTCCTGACTCGGCTGGGAGGGCTGCTGAAGCCTGCCCGCCTGCCCGCCGCGGCCAGGCCCACCTCTGCCTGGAAGGCTCTCCGTCTCCAGCTAAGCCTCCCGCTACCCTCTGGGCTTCTGGGCGAGTGGAAGCCCCAACCCCTTAAGCTTCCTGCCTGCCAGGACCCCGAGGCCTCCTCCCCGAGTCCCCAGGCCTGGCCCAGGCCCAGCACACAGAAGGTGCTTTGTAGGCAAAGAACTTAGGTTTCAAAGACGTTCAACAATGGTGATGACCTTCATTCATGAGAAATAAGAATCTGAGTAATGACTTCCAAAGGAGAGTCTGTCACCTGAACAAATAAATGAACTCCCTTGTCTCTCAATCAAGAGCTTGAATCAGAGATCAACCCTCTAAAAACCTCAAATGCAAAGCTGCCAGCACTGTGCCTGGTTCCCGGCTGCTCTCCTGCCCCATGCATCGGCTCTCCTGAGGGTGTAGATACCTAACCTTCAGAACAGACTCAGTGCACATCCTGACTTAATGTCATTCACATACTTTTAAACATACTGAAAAACATCGCTCACTTAATTTCAAACGTGAGGTACCCAGGGGTTGGACTGTGACCCGAAAAGACTGAAGTCCTGCTGCCTGTGAACAGAACCTTATTTGGAGGCAGGGTCAAGCTAAGATGAGGTCGCTGGGCGGGCCCTACTCAGTGAATGGTGACCTTGTGAGAAGAGGGAGGCATGGACAAGGACCCAGAGGGAAGACGGTTATGCTCCACAAGCCCAGGACTCCCGGGCAGCAGGGCCTCCTGCCTCCAGATGGAGCACATCAGACCCGTCCCCACGCGTAAGCGGCCCAGCTGGGAGCGCCGTCGCGGCAGCCTCAGGGAGCGAGCACGTGTATCGGGTGCTGTCTGCAACGCTTACGCGACACCCTGCAAGTGACCTGTGCCTGTCGCACCGATGAGGAAACCCAGGCCGGGGGAGAAACAGGCATGAGGTCCCTGCAGGGCACCACAGAGCAGGGATCAAAGGAGCCATGTCCCTGCCAAGTCCAATGGGAGGGGCAGCGTCACAAAGGGGAGTCCGCCTCACACGAGGCTCCACCCCCCACCCTCAGAACCACACCTGCACACGTCACCTCTTGCCCCTGACCTCTACAGCTCCCCTAGGGACCCTGTGCTGGGCAGACCAGGGAGGCAGGGCTCCCTAAGAAGTGGGGTGCCAGATCACAGGGATGCAGGCCTCGAGGCTCGCCGGGGTACCATGGTGGGTGCTGATCCTCTGGACTGGGCACAGGACCTGGCCGTGAGCTACAGAAACACGGAACCACCATCCCACTCATCATAAACTGGTTTCACTGGATCCAAGCCTGGTTCACAGAAGTGAGGACCCCCCTGAAAGGCAGCCCCACGCAGCAAGGTCGGCGCCCGTCTATCTCGACCTGGTGGCCGGAGAGAACCTTTATGGGCGGCAGCCTCTCCTCAGAAAGGCCTCCCCTGGGTGCCTAACCCCGTCTCTCTGGGTCCATTTCCTCAGCATCAGCACTCAGCCGCTGCGATGCTACATGCACACAGCACAAGGTGTGTTTGTGGTCTTCCCTCAGTCGGGAGCCCGTCCCCCACAGGCCCTGAACAGTGTGGGCTCCTGGGAGGGTCCCGCTGGCTGGCAGAGTTAGTGGACAGACAGACGTCCTCAAATACCAGGCACTGCGTGACTTTGGAAACTTCTCCCTGTCAGCTTTTCCTGCAATTTGAGCCAAGTGTTCAAATGAGCAGGAGACTGATGTCTGCTCCTGAAATAGCCCAGCTGACGGGAGGGAGGCCGACGGCCCATTAACCAATAGAGGGAGGGCTTAAAATAGCCCACTCCACAGGGAGGCGGACGCTGAGCAAAGCAGGACCGGGTCTGAGGAAGTGTCTGGGGGCTCAGAGCCTGCTGCCACCTGCTGGACTGTGGCCCCCTCACCACCACCCAGTGGGGTCGCAGCCCCGGTTCTGCAGGTCCAGCCGCCGCTCTCACTCAGGCTGTGCCCTGATGTGGCAGGTCCTGGGTGGCTGGTCTACTCTTGCTGGCCCTTCAGGCACGGCCCACACTCCCCAAAGCTCTCAAGAGCCCCCTTGTCATGCCCTGCCTCCCCGTCACCACCTCCCCACTGACCATCACCCCCCTCTCACCACTGAGAGAACGGAGGTGTGAAGTAACCAGGTAATAAGTGACGCACCTGAGCCCCTATCATTGCTGGGGACACACTCTGGTGTGTACAGGGGGCTAGCCGGTCAGCTTGGGTCTCCCCTCTGGGAGCCTCCCTGGCCACAGCTGTCCCCTGTATGCAGGACACCTGTAACCCTCAGGCTGCAACACACTGTGCCTGGCGGCCTTATTCTCTCGTCATGAGCTGGTGGAGGGAGAAAGAGGCTCAGACACCCCCATCACCTGTCAGCCCAGCGCCCCTCCCACAGCCGGCTTCCTCCTCCCTCTGCGGTCTCCTGCGTACACCTCTCAAGGGGCAGCACGGCATCTCCCACCTGCCTCAGTCAGCTGAGAAGCTCGGAGACCTCCCCACACCTGCCTCTCCTCAACCTGGATGTACCTGGCCAGCCACCCACTCCCCTGCAGAAAGATGACCAGATGAAGGGACAAAGGCTCTAATCCGCCCTGGGCCACGGGAGGTTGGCCAGGTCACCCACTCCGTCATCAGCCTGGGTTTGCTCAGGAGACTGGGAAGGAGACCCGCCCTGCTGGCTGCCCAGCATTACCATCACGAATGCAAACACAGCCCTTTGAAAATCAAGACCAATGCACGGAGGGGCGGTGGATGGCAAAGGGCGAGGCCAGGACATTCTGTGTGCCCAGCCCAGTGCCGGGCACAAAGCAGGCACGGGATAAACTAGAAGAACGGAAATTCTTGCCCTAAGGTTTCTAGCTTCACTCACCTCCAACTGTTTGGAAGTGGGAAACCCCTTTTAGCACCAGCTGTGAGGCGTAAAAGCCACACACAGGTGGCAGATGTCACACAACTCAGCTGAGAGAAGACCAGGGGCTAACCCCCAACAGGTGTGCTCCACCTGCTCTCAGACATGTAGGCAGATGTAGCGGGAAGTTCCTACTCCCAGCTCAAACGACCTCGGCTTGAACAAGCAGGCTTGGGGGCAAACAAGGCTCCCAACACTCGTTGCTCAAAGCCAGGGGTGCCCAACCTTTTGGCTTCCCTGGGCCACACTGGAAAAACTGTCTTGAGCCACACTGAAAATAAACTAACACTAACGATAGCTGATGAGCTAAAAAAACAAAACAAAACACACAAGACGATCTCATGCTTTAACCAAGTTCACGAATTCGTGTTGGGCTGCATGCAAAGCCATCTTGGGCCGTGGTTGGACAAGCTTGGTCTAAGCCGTCGTTTCATCCGACACACACTATTACACTGGCCACAGTACCTGGGGCCTGAGAGGTGGGCAGAGCCCTCAGAGGTGCCAAAGAGCAGCCCAGGCGGCCACTTAGCTCACCTGATAGGAGAAAGCAGGGGCCAGAGAGGCACAGAAACGTGCCCCACCCAAGGCCACACTGTGCGGTCAGACACACGTGTGGACTGAGACCACAGAACCGTGTATACCCGGAGCCTGCGACCCTGCACAGGGTCACTGAGAGCACCATGTCCAGGTAAAACGCCTCGTGCTCCCCACCGCCTGTACTTTACAGGGGTGCCCCCGGGTCTCTCCCAGGCAGGCACTGGAAACAAGTCTGAGTCCCTGGAAGCTCACCTCCCCCACCACAGAGGAGGCTCAGCTGAGGCGGCACAACTGGAGAGCTGGCTGATGCCACCCTGGACTCCCCTTGCTACCAAGATGCCCTCCAAGCCAGGATGCCAGGTGGGTCACATTTGGCTCAGGGACAGTCTCGCTCTAGAGAACACACAGCTCCCAGAGGGAGGCCCCGCCCTGCACAGGGCCCTCCTGTGGGAACCAGCCACACTATCTGAACTGTGTGTGTGACTGGGGCGCTCTTCCCCCCGTGTGGACTCTCCCAGTGAACCCCACTATCTCCTTACACATTAATGGTGTGTGCCTGTGCCCTCTGCCATCAGCACCTCACTGGTCTAGACTCCAACGGCTTCACGTACAAACCACAAACTTCACCCTCAAATCACGTGACACACAGAAGTCCACTTACGCCAATTGTAAACTTGAACTTGAAAGGTGGCCCCTCAAAGAATGCAGCGCAGTTATCGTCGCTGCCCGTCACCAGCCGGTATGGCCTGCTCTGCTTGATGTCCACGCTGTTGATGACTTTGTTGTGTCCCGTGATCTCGCCCACAGAAGAGCCACTGTCCCACAGGAAGACAGCTCCAAACCTTTACCCAACGAGAGGAGTCACAGGAAAACAATCAGCCCTGGGGAGGCCGATGAGACGCTAAGGAGGGGGTGGGTGCTGGCAGAGCTGCTGGCTCAAGACCACCTTCCACACACGCTCGTTTAAAGCACAGACACGGGGGCCACTGTGACCTCGGCTCTGCACGGTACCTGTTGAGAGCCTCCAGGAGGAAACTGGCTGTCCACGCCTGTACAGACCAGTGCCAGCCAGCCTCCATGTGGAAGGTGCCTTAGAAAGCACCCGCTGAGGCCCAGCCCCATGGCTATCAGTTTCGTAACAGTTCCACCAGCTTCATCCCCTCTTAGAAAGGAGAAGACGCCTTGCACTGGGCTAGCATTCAGTGAAAACGTACCGGTTGGCTATTCTTTGCAACCATATGAAAAAGAAATTAAGACCAACAGGAATGACTTGAAATACTAGGGAAGAACTGATGCCCACCAGAACACACATTACAAAGAGCCTCTCAGCAAGGGAGAGAAAGACCTGTGCCTGCCAAGGTCAAGTGCTGGAAGGCAGCCGTGGAGGCAACTGAGACTGTATGTGGAACAGCACTGGGTTCGGCTATTGACCCTGCTGGTCACCAGACCCGAGAGTGCAGTAGCCACTGGGGGCCGCCTACCCAGTGTCCACCTACCCGTCCTCCTTGGTAGGGGGAACTTGGGTGGCGTGCCAGCTGGAGAAAACGCCCAGTGCCCCTTGCAGCGAGGTGTGGGCTTGTGGTAGCTGCTGGGAGGGACCTGCTTCACGCTCTCCCTGGCCCGCTTACTGCTGCCTGGGATGTGGGCACGATGGCCTGAGCTTAGGACTCTAGAGACAGAGAGGAGGGCCTGGGCCCCAAGACAAATGCTGAGGGGCTCACCCACTGTTAGGCTGAAGCCCTCCACCTAAAGCCAGTGGCTCGGGCTGGTCACACACCTTTGTGAAGGAGGCCAGGGGGCCCTGCACCTAGGGAGACTGAACACTAGTCCTAGCACTGATGTCACTGTACTGCCCACCAGGAGCACGGGGGTGGGGGTGGGGGTGGGGGTGGAGAGAAAGCAAAGCAGGGGCACGGGCAGGGAGGGGCCAAGGCCAGACTCACTTCTCCCTTCCTTCCCCGACCACTGCGATCCTCTTACTGTCTTCCGTCCAAGCAATGTCCTTGATCTTCCCAGCAAAAGGCTGATATTCGTACTTCAAGAGGTGCTCCTTCTGCGTGGTGTCCCAGATCCTCAGCTTCCCAGACACATCTGCGGACACAACGGGGAAGCGAGAGCCACGGTCACCCCTGGGCAGGGCGCACAGGCCTGCTGCAGTCGGCCAAGGCCGCAGCTTGGAGGGACCTGCTGCAGGTAAACAACATCCAGCCGCTCGCTGACCAGTGCCTGCTGCCTCCATGAGGACTGAGGCTGGTCCGTGCCTCTCAGTAGTGATCACCGGTCACAAGGCCTGCAAACCCAAGGCGTCAGGATGCAGCCTCATTTCATGACAGCACTTCGTTCCCTGTGGGGGATCTGAACGGCGCATGAGCCTTGGGCCACTTCCTTAACACTCAGGAACTCACGCTCTTCATTTGCACGTGGCAATACTAGCGGCCCCCACCCGCATGCATAGCTGCTCTTACTAACAGAGACCAGGTACAAGCCCGGGGCATGCTGGGATGTGCATGGTGGACCCCACCTGGGGTCTGCGTACCCCACAGCTCCTCACCTGCACCCCAGGAAGCCAGCAGCCCCACTCATTACAGCATTGTGATCCCACAGCTCATGACTGAGTAAGAACCTTATGGGGGACACACGGGGTGGGTGTTGGGAAGAATCGTACTATAGACAGAACATGGTGCCAGGCCTCGTTGCCTCTGCCTCAGATTAGTGATCGAGTGGCACCCCCACCCGGGTCCCTCCTTGCCACCACCCCGTCACCAGTTCCAAGCAGCACCAACCCCCACACAGCTGTCGTCTCCCATGAGCAGGAGAAGCAGCACTTTACACCAGCTCTTGACGCACACACCCTCACTGGGGGCTGTGGGGCGCCCACCCGGCAGGTAAGCTGCTGCCGTGTTTCCAGGACAAACTGTAGGGTAGCCCCGTGAACACAGCTCTTGTCCTATCCAGGCCCCGCCCCGGGGCTCTGGGGGTCTCACATGACACCTACGGATGCCCGGGTGGAGGGGGAGTGAGTGAGCGCACCACTTCGCTGTCATGAAGTCATGAGCCAGCATGACTCTCAGCCCTCGGGACACCGCACGAGCTGGTCACAGCCAGTCAGTGGATTGACAGGCTCAGCAGGGGGCCCGTCACCAGAGAGCAGATTCGCGGTACACTCAGTCCGGCTGGGGAGATGGGAGCCGTGAACACACTGGGGGCTCCAGGGAGGACAGCGTCCTGGAAACATAATGTGACCTTAACGCGAGCACCTGGACTCAAGTGCAGCCCCCCAGGCCCCTCGGATCTCCACCAAAGTGAGAAAATGTCCACAGGCCTGTCCTGTGTGCACTGCCCTCCCACGCGCCTGGGCCATCCCCGCAGGCCCTGACTTCCGTCTCGTGGACACCCTCGCTGGGACACGGGACAGGGCAGGCCAGCGACACGGCAGGCGGGCTCCTGGCTTGAAGCATCGGCCCAGGGAGGCTGTGCCAACAGCCTGGGGCCATCACAACCACAGCTCCCCTGAGAAGACAGGTTTCAAAGGCACCAGGGCCAGCCAGATCCTGGGGCTTTAAATAAAGAGGTATCTGCTGGCAAGCAGGGCCTGGGGAAAAAGTCACACAGCTAAAATAAATCATAGGACACAAATTAGAACATGTCTTCAGACAGAGTTGGAATAGGTCTAAACGCAAAGATCGCCATGTGCGCACTCCAGTACACCCCCGACACCACCACCCCCAGAGGCCCTTGGCCAACCTCACAAGAGCCTTTCTGCTGACCTGAGGCTGGAACCAGCTGAAGGCTGCAATCCACAGAGCGCTGGGAAGGGCTGTCTGGTGGCTTACCCGATTCCTGTCAGCCCCAACTGAAGCTAATCACACTGGTTCCCCGGCCACCCCAACGCCTCCATGCCCACTTCCCTCCACAGCCCTGCCCTCCCAAGCCAGGAGCCCAGCCTGGCCACACGTGTCCCCCAGGTGCGTGCACACACAGCTACTACCTCCAGAGGCGATGTAGAATCCGCTGGGGGCATACTTGGCCACCACCACCTGATGGGCGTGCTCCGTGTAGATGTCAGCAACGGCCGGGTTCTGCAGGGAGGAGACCGGAGTGAACACAGGAGTGCAGGAGCAGACTGCTTTTCGCTCTCCCAGTAATGGATGGGGGCAGAAACGACACACACACACACTTAAAACCTCCATAAAGAAAGTCCTGGAGTATGTCTGCCTGCCCACAGACCTACTGCCTGCCTACCTTTGGGATTCTAGGTAATTTTAACATTCTCTGTAGTCTACGATGATCAAATTCAAGGCAATTTTCTCGGATTTCTGTGAAATACGCACATGAAATGGAAGTTTCATTAAGAGAAAACAATCTATGGCTCTAATTTTCTCCTCCTTGTGGGAAGCTGCCAGCTACAGCTGAATTCTCCAAGCCAGCTGTTTTCCCAGTCTTCCGGAGCTGGTGTCCCGTGCTCAGAACCAGCTCCGTCCTGGCCGCCACACAGGGGATGACCCTGGCAAAGCCTGTGGCTGGGAGGCACAAGATCAGAGTGGGCTATGTGGCCGGGAGCCCCTCCTTGTCAAATCTCTGTTAGGAAACATGGCTTCCCCACTCCCTTTCGCAGCACCGATCAAAGGCTGGCTGGACTCTGCAGCAAGAATGAGGCCCGAGTCTGGGCTGAGGAGCATCTTCACTACTCAGAAGTAAGGCTTCATTTAACATGACTCACTATAAGCAGGTTCCTGCCCACACAACCAGGAGGCCCCGGCAAGCCTGAGGCACACACTGAGGTGCTCCCGATGTGTCTGGATTTGAAAGGCAAGCTTGCTCTCGGGAGGGAATCAAGACTCTGCTGCTGAATCCGATACCTGCTGTCAGCTTTCTATGAACAGAGGCAGCTTCCCACAGACCAGGCTGTAGACATAGCAGCTCATCAGCTTCCCAGAAGCTGCCCCCGACCTGCCCCGAGTTCTGGCCACCTGGTAGTCTCCTCCCCCTGATCTCCTGACAAGATCAGAGGCCTGTGCTCTTCTCAGCCTCCCGGACACAAAGCACACCCTAAATTCTAGCCCTGCCAACCACCAGCCACCTTCTGCCAAACCTGTTACCCCCAGGCTCCGTAAATGCTGCTGTCTGGGCCAGTAATAGCTCTCCCTGCCTGCGAACACCCACTATGCACGAGGCTTGACTGACAGCCACTCCTGTGATGGCCCTGGAGGCAGTGACCAGGCCACACACTGAGCACCCTCTCCTCCAACTTCCCCGTGACCTGCTTAGCTTCACGTGCATTGATCTCTTTAGCCATCACAGCACTTAGTGAAGAGGAGGTGCTCAGTACACGCCTTTTGGAAAGAAAGTTTCATGTCCTTCTCTTTCATTCCTAAGACTTAATACTTACTATCATGTGATGTAGTAGGCACTTGATACATGTGGTTCATAAATGAATCCCTATCGGAATAAACATTTGCTAATGAAGTAAAGATATCAGGTATCCAAAAAAGAAAAAAGATACTATGAATGACAAATAAGCCAAGGAAAAGGCGCTCAATGTCATTAGTCCAGTGGGAAATGCAAATCAACCCTGCAACGAGTTGGTTACCACTGCAAACCTACTAGACAATACAAGGAAAAGACTGACACCACCAAACGCTGACAAGGATGGGGGGTGGGGTGGGGTGGGCATTGGAATGCTCCTGCATTGCTGATGGGAATGCAGAACAGGCAGAAAATAGTCGGGCTGGTTATTTATAGTTAAACATACCATACAAAAACTCTGCAATTCAACTCCTAGGTATTTGCCCAAGAGAAATAAACACATGAGTACACAAAAAGTCACGTGTGTGGTCAGAGACTGGAACAGCCCTGACTGGAAACCACCGAGGTCTCCGGACAGGGGATGGAGAACGGACTGTGTCCATCCAGTGGATCCGAGTAGGTGACAAAGAGGAGCCAGCTACTCACGCTATGTGAGAAGGCCCACACCACGCACGCACGCACTCTGACATGACATTCTAGAAAAGGCCAACCCAGAGTGACAGGAAGCAGGCCCGTCACCATGGGGGGCGCCAACCAATGGCAAGGGGCCCAGGGGACTTTGTGGGACGACTGGAATGTTCTATGTTATGATTATGGGGGTGGTTACAGAACTATATATTGTCAAAACTCAAGTTGTACATCCTTAAAATGAAGGGATTTTCTTACATTTTAATTATATACCTCAATAAAACTAAGATGGTGTCCGTTAAGTGTCTGCCTCATTCAAACTGCTCCTGCCCAGAGGAGTGTGTCACAACCTAATGCTGAGTCACTGACAAGCTCCCTCACAAAGACACTGCTGAGGTGGTCTGTGCATGGGTCACCACCCCAGGGCCAATTACCCACCCAGGCTGGTACTCACAGCCTGGTGACCTTGTCAGAACCCTGCACTGCCTTTAAAAGGGTGGGCGCCACAGGTGCCCCAGGGGAGGGATGGCACATGAGTAAGCAAGGCCCTGGGAGGCAGTTCTGCCCTAGACATGCCTTCCCCTACATGGGCAGGGCATCTCCAGCTGCAGGGCACGGGGAACCTCCAAAGGCTGTCCCTGGGGACCAGGGGCCTGGCTGGACGCGACACCCCTCTCGTCTGCTTTTTAGATCCAGGGCCAGCCGGCAAGGAGGCTCCAGGCTGGACAGGACTGCTGCCCTCGTGTCACCACCGAGAAAACCACTAAGGCCAAACTCCTGCAGCCACCAAGAACTCAGCTCCGAAGCAGCGCCACAAACCCGTGCTTCCAGACTGCTCAGTGGGGACCCACAGGCCCCGCTCCTACCACCCTGCCCCACAGGACCGCAGACCCTCCATCCTTTCTAAGATCTCCCCGCAGCTACTCCGGGCTGGGCCTGGGGATGCAGCGGCAGGCGAATGGCTTCCTAGGAGGCGGTGGTCAGCCTCCGAAGTAGGAACCAGTGTGCACCAACCTGCTGACCTTCAGGCTCCTTCTCGCCCAGAGGAGCGGAGTCCCAAGTCCACTCCCCAGCACCCCCCACTTCATCAATCCCTGCGTCCTCCTGACACTCTTCCCTTCACCTGCCTGGGTCTGGAATGCCGCCCCTCCTACCCAATCCCCGATGACATCCAATTGCCTTCTAACCCAGGCAAAGGCCACCTTCTCCAGGGAGCCTTGTCCCTGCTGTCCCAAGTAGGAAATCATCTCTCCCAGCCCACAAAGCCTTTTCCTTCCTGCCTCCCAGCAGGGCCCCCTCCCAGTAAAGCACCAGGCCTCAGAACAGGCCTCGAGGGCTCCCGGCCTAGCGTGGGCTTGCTAACAGCCCCTCCCTTCCTGTCCTCCGCTTTCCCTCGGGCTGGCCAGGGCTGCCCAGGCCTTCTGAGGAGTCACGGGGACCACTTTGGGGTGGCTGCTCCGGTTCACTTCCCAGCACCTCCTGGGGCGTTGGTGCTCTCTCCCAAGACAGCACAGTATCACCCAACAGGGAGGCCGTGAAGCAAAGGCACACTGGACACTTGTCATAGCCTGGGCAACCCCGCAGGGACACCTGTGAATGGACTCAGTTCAATCTCACACTGACTCCCACAGTACCATCATTTCAGGTGTGGGAACGGACTCAACTGAGACCAGTGCAAGGCCACGACCGGCACAGGACGTGCCCACCAAAGGCCAGCTTGCTGCCAGCGGTCCCGAGGAACGGGGTGGGCCTTGGGTGCATAGGATGTGTGTCACATCGAGTTTATGGTAGAGGACATGCCCTTTTCTGGGTCAGGGCCCGGGGAGCGGAGGTGAGATCTGTGGGTCTTTCTAAGGGGTGCATCACCACAAAGGT
Source organism: Craseonycteris thonglongyai (assembly GCA_004027555.1). Taxonomy (NCBI): domain Eukaryota; kingdom Metazoa; phylum Chordata; class Mammalia; order Chiroptera; family Craseonycteridae; genus Craseonycteris; species Craseonycteris thonglongyai. Next base: position 14,298 of record PVKE010021179.1, on the reverse strand, counting down.
GGGAAGATCCCACCACCGAGACTGGAAGAGGGCGTCTCACTCCGGGGTCTACACACTAATAAAGCCCGGGGGGCTGGGGAGCCCACATTCCAAGGGCCAGAACAGACTGGGCAGGGATCTGAGTGAGCATCTGCAACCATTCCAGTGTCCACGAATGAAGCAGAATCATGGCCACCTCTCTGCTGCCTCTAGCGTGAGGCGGCAGCCTTTTCTTTTACTGCAAACGAGCCTTTGCTCTCTCTCTGCACGTCCATCAACAAGAAGAGTGAACCAAAACTGCCTTGCGGGAGTCCACATGGCACTGAGGACACAAGCTTCTTCCAATGTCATTCCCTGTCTAGACTCTCCCTACCTCTGCTGTCTGGCTCCAGCCTCTTCCTAGGGAACTCTTACTCATCCTCCAAAGCCCAGCTCAGGTGTGCCCTTTCTTTGGAAGTCTTCCCTGCTGCTTGGGGGCCCAGGTGGCTCTGTCCTTGTTGCCCCTCCAACAGCACACTCTTCAAGTCCTTAACCCAGTGCATTAGAATGTTATGTCGGGGTTCTGCATCACTCCTGCCGTAGGAGGGTCCTGTGCCCTGCAGAAGTCTGGCAGCACCCCAAGTCCCTGCACACTAGATAGCAGTAGCACAGAAACATCCTCAGACATTGCCAAAGAGCCTTCAGGGGGTGGGGGCAAAGCCTCCTCCCGAGAAATGGATTTCAACCTTGGGCACTGTGGCTGGGGGCAGGGCTCAGCAATATGGGCTGAATGTGTGGGAAACATCTAGAAGAGGGGACTGAGTGTACCAGCCGACACACACTTGCTGGGTGATGCGCTGATCCTTGAGCAGCTTCCTAGTGGGTCATCCTGCCTCAAGACACAACATAATTCTGTCTGACACAACATATTCTCTCCTGCAGATTATGCTGTTGGCTGTCCCCTTCTAATGGTTCTGGTGCCCTCTGGGCCAGGGCTGGCTCTGCAGTAGGGCATCCTGACCACCTGTGCCGTGTGCCTGGAAACTGCAACCTCTGCTCTCGTGCCCACACTTCACGTGACCAATACCCTGAGCTTCAGGGTCTCTGCCCTGAGCCCGCACGGAACCTGTTTGCCTGCAGTGTGTCCTGACCTGAGAGTTCCCGAGGTGGTTCTCCCCGCTAGATGGCAAGCACCCCGAGGACAGGCCCTCCCGGGCTGTGCCTGGAGCCGAGTGTGAGGTGTGACCGAGGCCGGGGGTGAGGCCCTAGCCCACAGCAGCGAGAGTGAAGGGGCAGCTGGCCCTGGTATTGTAGTGAAGCTGGTCCAGTGTGGTGCTGAGAGCGGACTGGAGGGGCAGGGGCCAGTGGGCAGACTGGCCTGGGCTGTTTTATTATTTTTTTGGCAATCCAGGACAGTAGTTTAGATGAGGGCAGGAGCAGAGGAAGTAGTGAAAACCTGTCAGATTCTCAGGTTACTTTGAACACAGAGTCCATAGGATTCGGTGAAGAATTAAATACAGCATGGAAGGGAAGGGGGAATCAAGTCCCAGGTCTGAACAGGAGGACCTGCATTGCTGTGCTTGGGGAAATCCAAATGGGGGCTGGGCGTGTTAACTATGAGACGCTGGTCAGACTTCTGTTGGACGTTCCCTGGCCCCGTCCCCACCCCCCTTTCCTGTCTAGTCCCCAAGCCTGTACTCTAACCCACCACTCTCCTTCCTAGTCCCTGAATGTTCATGAGGATTCTTGTCTTCTTTAGCAGAATACTCTGCCCTAAAAATAATCCCACCGTCTTCACTGCAATACCAACGGCCTATCAATCACACAATAGTCTAGTCCCCGCTTCACATCAAAACAGGGAGGCTCATGTCAGCAACAACCCATAGGGAGGAAAAGCAGATGTACCCTCAAAAGAGACAGGCAGACTCTGGGGTACTGGTAACAGTAAGGACCCCAGAAGAGCCAGCAGCAGGAATTTTAGTCAGGGAACACCTCCCGCAAAGGTGACACTTGTCTGTGGCCACCAACAGCTTCTCCACTGAACCAGTTCATCACTGGCTTCCTCACTTCACTGAGCCTGCCCCCCCCCCCCCCCAATCCCTGAGGAATGGGCCCATTGCGGGTGGGGTTGGAGAGGCTGCAGTGTAAGAGCTGTTTCACGGCTCCAGACACAGTAGGTACTTCCTGTGAGGTCCGCATCTGAAAGTGACCATACAGGGCCACGACACCAGCAAACCCAGTGGTTCAGGGTCAGCCCCCCTGGGATGCCTTAGTCCATTCTGCATGCCAAACTACAAGTCAGTATCTACTTAGGGCCATCTCAACTGTTCTCGAAATTTCAGGCCCTCTCTCTGGAGACTCCCTGGGTCACCATGATTGAAGTCCTCAGTGAGGCTTCTTCCAGTTCTCAGTGAGACCGGATCAGCTTTCTAGGAATCCGTGTGACTAGCAGAGAAGCTGTTAGCACCTTCAAAGCACATTCACACCCACCCACCTCCTCAGCCGAGGTGCCCAGCAACTCTGGGCCGGGCAGAAACTGCCAAGCAGAGCTCCGGCTTCCAGCCCTGGCTGGCCTCATCAGAGACCGGGCAGAGCCAGCAGCACCTCAGATCCTGCAGAGGCCTCTCCTTTTACAGACTGGGAATCAGAGCCCCACAGAGCCCTTCATTCCCGTGGCCAGCTGTGAGGTTCCTGAGGGAAAGGGCATCAGATGAGTGACAATCCCAACCCCCGAAGCGTAGTCACTCACAATGGATGCAAAGTCAAGCTGCTACCCTTGGGGAGCATTGATCACCAAGCAAAATCATCTACCTTCACACTGTGCGTGAGGCAAAACCCCAAGTCCAGCTCAGGAGAACCTCCCCCCACACCCCAAATGGTCCTGCTGGTCCCTCCAGCTTCCGCTCCCCATTCCACCACTCAAGCTGAGGAAGGGAAGGGCAATCCCCACAGCGAGGAGGTCCGACAAGCAGACCCGGTCATTTCAATAATCACAGAGTGACAGGAATGTGCAAGGATTTCCTAAGGAATTGGCTCGGGAAGCATTCTCTGCCCGGGCACAGGATGCCAATGCCCATGACTCATGGGAATTAAATGGTTCCTGATTTTGCACTGGGGCTCAGAACCGCAGGGGGAAATAAGGCTGGAGTGAGGTGGCCTGGGTCTGAGTCGGGGCTCGGTCACACTGGGAGACCCTGGGCGTTAATGATTAAACACAACGTGCCATTTACCAAGTGCTGGGTGTGTGCCAGGCATCATCTAATTCAGTGGGTAGGGCAGCCAGGGGAAGTGGGGGGTGCCTCATCTAATCATCTCCATTTTACAGATGAGGAAATGGGGCCTGAGAGAGGCCCAATTCACCAACTACCCCAAAGATGGAGCAGCAGCTGACTGGCCTGTCTGAGCTCCCAAATCCAGAGCCCTTATGCGTATGGGCCTGAACCAACAGGGAAAGGAACTGGGAAGTCTTCCGGGGTTTCTGAGGGGGCGTGGCTTCTCTCCAGGCCATTGGGAACTGAGACGAAGGGGGCGCAATAAGAATCAACCCCAGCGCTGTGCAGGGGGGCTGACCCCAGCGCCTGGTAGTGGGGAAGGGGGTACTCACGTCGATGTTCCTGAGGATGACGCACTTTCCATTGGTGTAAAGAAAATTGTTGCCCTTGGGGTCGCCGCCGATGATTTTGGAGACACCCCTCTCCACCTGGGGGAGGCTGGCGAACACTTTCTCTGCGGAGACACAGACGCAGTGGTGGGGGGGGCGCGTTAGGGGCGGCCCCCCAGCCTCGGTTCCCGGCCCGACGGAGGACGAGGCGGCAGCAGAGAGGCCCCAGGACGGGTCTCCGCCGGTCACCTGTTGCCTCCACCCGGAGAGGTGGCCGCCACTCTCTCTGCAGGAGCACAAGGGGGACCCGCGCGACTTCCTGGTCCAACGATCCGGGCCAGGCATTTTGGGAACGCGAGGGCTGTACCGGGCCCGGCCCGCGATGCCAACTTCGGGGCACCCCCCCCACCCACCACCCCACGAGCTGGCATCGCCGCCGGTAGCCCCCGAGGGCGGCGGGGCGCTCACCGGCCTGCGTCCGCTCCCCTCCCCCCCGCGCCCGGGGATCCCGCAGAGCCGCCCACGCCCCGCCGATGGCCGAAGGGTGCTCGGCGGGGCACCCCTCCCGGGGGCACCGGGCCGCGGTACTTACTGATCTCGTACGGCATCCTCGCCCACTTGTTACCGCGCCGCACTCGCCAAGACCCTCCGGGGCCGCGCGCGCCGCCAATCCGATCTGGCCGAGGCCGAGCCGGGGGACTGGGGACCGAAAGGCGGCGCCGGGCGTGCCGGGCGCGGAGGGGGCGGTCCGAGGCCGGGGCTCCGAGGTCCGCTCGCGCCCTGCCCTGCGCGCTGCCGCTGCGGACGCACCGAACCCGGAAGCGCGGCCCCGCGCGCGGCTCGCCCCCAGCTTTGACCATATATAGTCAAGCGCTCAGCTCGGCGCGGCGGCCCCGGCGAGCCTGCGCGGACCTGGCCCCGCCCCCGGAAGTGGCGTCACCGCGCGGCCCTATAAAAAGGCGGCGCGGGTCGCGTTCTTCGTCAGACTACTCTTGGAAGCGGGTGGTGGTGGGCCTGTGGGAGGCTGGGTCGGCTGTTCGAGACCCCTGTTTGCCGAAGCTTGGGGGCCGCTGGAAACACCAGAGCGCCGGGGTCGGGGTCGGGGTCGGGGGCAGTCTTTTTCGTGCCTGTGTTTGTGTAGCGGGCGTTCCTGAACCGTTCGCTTCTGGCCTTGGGGGCACCGTGTGTTTTCAGAAGCTGTGGGGCGCCCGCTCGGCATTTGCAAACATAAAAAGCTTTTTCTTTTTTTTTTTTTTTAAAGCATAATTAAGTGGGAGTCGCCCTTGGAAACAGTTAGTGGTAGCAGGAACTTCCAGGGGTGCTTTTTGTTGCGCCCAAGCTCTCAAAACTTCAGAAGGCTAAGTAGCCAAGAACAGCAAGCGGGGCAGACGTAGGTTCTAAGACAAACCAGGATTTGTTTTCTGACCAAGAAAGCAGAAGGAAAAAAAAGGAACTTCCTCTCTTAAGGTGGAGGCAGCGACTCAGGAAAAGCAGGAGCTCTGAAGTGTTAGTCTGAGCTATCTTTCTCTGCAAGTTGGGAGCAGAAGGGTGGGGGGGCAAAGTTTTTCAGCTTGAGCTTCAAAGGTTTGATCCTTAACTTTCTAAGCTAATTTTCTGTTCACTTGTTTTCGAAGTGTACCCACGTTAATCATTTTTCACCTTATTCTTGTAAAAGGGGAGGCCACTGGGCTCGGGTTATTGCAGGTGTGTTCTATCTTGTCGCTTATCCTGTGCTCCTCACCTTCATCTGTCTGTTCTCCATTTTGTAGCCTGAGTGTTAAAGGATTTAAGGGAAGGGGATTCCGGGATGGCTCGGCACGTTGAGCGCTCCCCTTGCAGCTCTGGGGTCCAACGATTGAGCCCCAGCCTGTGTGGACCCATATTTTGAACCGGGGTGTTTCCCATGTGGGAGGCCCCCAGTTTGGTTCCTGCTGAGGCAGACTTGGCGCGCCCACCTGTGTGGAATGAAACCAGTCTAAATCTAATGACTGCTCTGGGTCCTCTCTTCTGTCAAAATCTTTAAGAAACAGGCATGTCAGGGTGGCTCAGCGGGTTGAGCGGCTTGCCTTGCAGTTCTGGGGTCCCAAGGATTGAACCCCAGCCTGAGCAAACCCATATGCTGAACTGGAGCGTGCTTCCCATGTGTGGGAGGCCCCCATTGGGTTTCTACCCCGTGCAGCCCCACGTCCACCTGTGTGGAATGAGACTCAAAACTAATGATACACGGCTGTGGAGAACATTCTGGGCCCTCCCTTTCTCTTAAAAACAATAAAACCTTAAAAGAAAAATTGAAAATCAAATCTCACTATTCCTCAGCTTAAAACCTATAAGAACTTCAAGTCTCAGTAAAAGCTGAAGTCAGGAACTTACGTGAAAGTCTCGAAAGCTGAAGTCTGTGAAACAGTCTACCCCGGGCCCTATGGGATAGGTCTCGGCTCCCCAGGACGCCATCTGCATACTCTCTGCCCTCAGCTGTACCCCCTTCGTTCAAGCTGACTGGGCTCCAGGAAGCATCTAGGTGCTCCTTGCAAACAAATGCCTGATAACTCCCTCCCCTTGTTTGGAGTATATCACTGACACATGGTAGATGCCCAAATGGCTGACCCAGCACCCCAAATGCAACCTTCAAGAATTAGTGGGTGTGAAGATAGTTTTGTGAGCTGGGGGACCCTAGAAATCTCTGTAAAAATGCTTGAGAATTCCTAAAGCAGAAATGCAAAATGCAAATGGTCTACAGGTGGGGACTTGTAACTATTCTGAGAAACCAGGATTTAATAATCAGAACTTAATGGCATAGGGCTAAGCTAAGCAGGTGCGACAACTTAGGTTTACCCCTTGGGCAGTGATGTGTGGGGGAAGGACCCGCGTGTGGAAGTAAAACCTAAGGCTCACCAACCTCCAACTCTTGCAAGCGGATAACCCTGTGTGTGTGCGCATGAAGCCTCTTTGGTCTTAATATTCTTCAAAACGAGACTAACTTGCGTAAGATATCCCCAAACCCCTGGCAGGCAGCTAGGCTCCATGGCTTCCTTGAAGCTGAAGAGGAAGTTGTGTTGGTCAAGGAACTCAGAAGCTTGGGGTTGGGAGGCTGTGATAAACATCAAGACGTGACGTGGCAGGCAGTCGCCAGGGTTGAGAGGAAGGAAGGGGCATCAGGTTCCTGTTTTTGTCAGGGGCGATCTCCATTTGAGTGGGGCAGCTGTGGTTCCAGCACTTTATTTCTTGGGGTTGCTCCCCACCTTACACCTGTGTTAATACAACTTCCTCTACTAGCGTGCCTTCTCTCTCGTGGGCTCTGAAAAGCACTGTAGCCCAGCCACCTCCTGGCACCTCTGGGGGAGTCATTTAAGGCCAGTCCCTGCAACTGAATCCTCACACTGATGTAGCATTGGTTACAGATTCACTTCTATGCCCGCTGGGTTAATCGTCATGACCCCACCCCCCACCCTTTAGCAAATGTGGGAATGGGGTCCACGTGTTTTTCCAACTTAGCATGTAGCATAGGGCCCGCCAGGTGCACCGAATGAAGCTGCTGATTTTCATCCTTGAAAACAATGGACAGCATCACCTTAACTTGTACTGACATCCAAAGCATAAATGAGTCTAAGAACAGACTTGGGGCCATGCCTTCAACAAGTCTTTTTTGAGGAAAATTCCTACGCAGTTTGGGGTTAAATTGGTTGCAGCTATGCAGACTGGCTAACTTGGACGGAACCCTTAGATCGGGCCTCAGGTCTGTGTGCAAAGCCTCACAGCTTCCCCTTGAAGGAGGGAAACGGGGTTCAGATCACTTCTGCCTAAGGCTCTGCAGTGAAAATGAGGGCTGAGGGCGTGTGGCTCTCCAGGAACCTGCCGCCTCCTGTTACACTTAGCCTCAGCCCTATTTCCTCTTCCATAATCGGGAATACACAGCAGACATGTGAGGCTCCTGCTCTCAGAAGCTTCCAGAGGAGCAGAGAAAGACAGAATTGGACGGGAGCTCTGAACTTGGCTTCAAGACCCATAAACCTACTTGCTCACTGGAAACCCTCACTTCTGATGGGGGGCAGGGCAGTGAAGGGTTCTGTGCCAGAAGCAAGGTTGGCATCGCCCCTCCCCCCAGGAGTTCCCAGAGGGACTAGTCTATGTCCTGGAAGGGGGTGTCTGTGCAGCAGGGGAACCTTCCCGTCTCTGGCCCTCTCCTCTCTAGGACTGTCTCGTCTCTGAACCCTTCCCTGTAGCTTGTTAAGCAAGCTCAGGTGAGCCACATTCAAGGACCACCTTGGACATGTTTCGGGAATAGATCACCTCTACCTCTCGTGCCTGAAGCCAGCCTTACTACCATCACCTCATGTGTGCACCGTGAGCAGCCCCCTCACTTGCAAATCCCCAGAAATCTATCCCAGGTTGAATCCGGGTTCCTCCATAATCCACCTAGTGATGGAGTGGGGGTGGTGGTGGAGCGACATATGGGGGCCAACTTAGCTGCCCACCTGGTGATCCTGAAAACCTGGGGCCAGGCTTTGGGCTTTCTACTAGAAGAGAGGACAGGGCTGGGCCATCCATCCCCCCAAAGCTCTCTACTGCTTTGTGTCCTCCATGCCTTTGTCAGAGGATCGAGACCGCCCAACCCTGACCTGCCTGTACCCTACACAAGTGTTAACCCCCGCTGTGAAATTCTTCGAAGCAAGAACAAGTGAATTATCACCAACTCTTGAGTGCATTGCTGGGTCCCTCCTTGGGCTGCTCAATTGAAAACAAGTGTATTTAACAGGGTTCAAGGAGGTGCTGTGTTTTGCAAGCAGGTGAATCTCGAACAGCTGTACCCAGTGCTGTAAGTTTTCAGACCCTGCAAACTATGGAACCTGTGCATAAGTTCCTTTCCCATTTGGGGTGATGTCCAGTAGCCATGCCTCTAAGGAAGCTGCGTCATGGCATGGCTTCAGACTAGCTCTACTGTAGCCCGGGGAGGACATCCTGTTGACTCAAGTTACTGACCTATATCCTTAAAGCATCACTTCACCAGCAGCTAAACCTTCTAAGGTCTGGGTGAGAGTTAACTGGCCTGAGCCATGGAACTACACCTGTGACTTAGCCGCTGTGTCTTCCCTCCTCGAGTGACAAGGGTCTGGGCTGGCCCCTTATCTTGCACAAAGAACTCCAGTGAGTGGAACCCTATAGGTTTTATTCTTTTCCTTGTGACTTATTCCCCTTAGCAGAATATCTTCAGGATCCAACCATGTTGTTGAAAATAACAAAAAACAACCCCTCAGATATAGACAATGTGTTTACCAGAGGAGACGGAGGGGACAGGGAGGATGAGTTGGGTAAATGGGGTCAAATATATGGTAATAGAAGGAAACTACATGTTCTATAATGTTAACCAAATATCAGCGGAAACTACAAACTCAAAATCTGTCCTCCCGTGGGCTATGCAATGAGCACAGTGCTTCTGCCTGCCCGCTGCCCAGGTGAAGTTGGCCTGACAGGTTATGAGGACGTCTTCATCTCAGCTTCTCCAAGAGGGAGAGGTTCTTTCTAGAACAGCAGACTTCCTGCCCTTGCATTTGGGAGCACTTTGAGACAAGCATTGGCTGGTGTGCTCTCCCTGGGGTCAGAGATTGACTTGCTCAAGTGCAAAGCTATGGGCGCAGCCAGAACTCAAGCGTGGCTCTCCCTCAGAGCCCCAGTGGCGGTCCTTACCACGTGAGACAGGGCTGCCTCTTGCAAGTCCTCGCTGCGTTCTTGAAGGGGCAAATCACTACCTTCATTCTAGTACGTGGGAGAATCCAGTAGCTCTTCAGTGCAAGTTCAAGGAAGATGGTGCTGGTCTCTCCAGATGGAAAGCCTTGTCCTATTTGGACAGAACTTGTGCTTTTGCCTGTTCCTTCTCCTGACTTAGTCCTGGGCGCCCATCTGGCCTTCTCTGGCTCACTGTCGCCTGCTTGGCTCTGGGCACTGACCTGTCTGGACCACCCCCATGATGCAGGCGCTTGGCTATGTGATCCTTGGCATCCAGCAGGGGGCTCAGGGTGGAGGGTCACACTGGTGGCCTGCTGATGACATGGAGCCTTGGGTCAAGAGCACGGTGCGTTTGCAGAAACTTCCTCAAACTGCCCAGGCCTGTCTTGCTTTCTGGTCTGCTCAGCACATGGCTCCTTCTCCCCAGCTGTTGCCGGAGTGGCCAAGTCCTGGATCTCCGTGCACACACTTAGGACAGGGGTGTGTTCAGGTCCCACTCCTACGGAAGTGGCTCTGACCTCTCGCCCCAGGAGCTGAGGCTCTCAGGGAGGATTGAGGCATGCTGGAAACCCACCCCCAGCCTCTGCCAACGCCACCTACTCCAGACTCCTCCAGAGTCACTGCTGCCTGTTTCCAGACCGCTTCATACTACTAGTCTGTCCGCAAGTTCGCGAATCTTTCTTGTCTGCTTGTCTAAGATGCGCACAAAGCTGCGCCTGTGCCCCAAGCACGGAAAACAGGAGGCGGAGAGGGCTCTTGCCGGTTTGCTTACGTGGAGGGAGGGGTGCTGATACCTGGGCACACATCTCATCCTCTCCATAGGGAAAGAGCCATGAGCCCAGTACAGGTGCTCAGCTCCCTCCAGCTGGTCACTTTGCTTCCATGTAGCTCCCCCCGCCCCAAAGTGTCCAGGCCTGCACGTGGCCAAAGAGATGTACTTGCAGGGCTGCTCCGACCAGAGCACCACAAGCTGAGTGGCTTAAGCAACAGACATTTTCAGTCTGGAGGCTGGAAGGCTGAGGTCAGGGCGCCAGCCTTCTGCAGGTGATGAGGGGTAGTCGGTTGCATGTCTGTCCCCAGCTTCTGGGGGCCTGCTGGCACTCTGGCTTATGGAAGCATCACCCCGATCTCCTCATGGTCATGTGGCATTCTCCACGAGTGTGAACCAAATTCCCCCTTGATAGATACCAACCGTATCAACGGGCCCACCCGATTCCAGTGTGATTTCATCTGAATTGGTTACATCTCCATTGGCCTTATTTCAGAAGGGTCCCATTCGGGGTATTGTTACTGGGATTTGACTGTACGATGATGGGCGTGGGGACACACACAGTTCAGCCCATAATAGCAGGTATGCAGGGGCTTGCCTGTCTTAGCTCCCTGTCACCCTCCTGTCCAGAGCTCCACCCCTCTGAGCCCCTGGGAATGGGCACAGGACCATGTGAGTTTGCAGACATCAATGTGGATGGGCACTTAATCCCAGGTTGCCCTCGGGGAACCCCCAACCAGTGCACAAAGTGAGAAGAGACAAATGTCCTGCCAAAGGGTCGCCACTGAAGTGACTAAACCGCACTTCCCACTCCCAGGTCTGGCTTCTGCTCTAAAATACTCAAAGGCAGCAGCTTAGAATAAAGAACCTTTAACTTTGCACTCGAGGCCTTTTTCGCTTGCACAAACCAGCAACTTGAGACGATTTCGGCCAAATTAGGGAAACATTTTACCAAGTACTTTAAAATCATTTATAAACAAACAAACGTATACAAATAATAAAATTTCACCAATTTATTTTTATATATAAAACAACAAAATTTGATAAATATTACACTCTAATTTTCATGTGATACTTCGTAAAACAATGCCCAAGATGCATTCTAGGTTTATCAGGACACGTATCACAGTAATACGCTACTTCCCGCCTACCTCCAGGCGTGTTACGGTCACAGCACACCTTGCAGTCCCTTTTTGGCCCTTGTAGGACTATGTGAAGCTTCCCATGTAGTCGGATTTCATCGGAATGCAACGTAGATGCTTGCTCGTGATGCTGGCGATATGATCCTCTCAATTGCTCGACAAGTGTTTTTAGAAATCGCAAATGGCTGAGTGGCTTTTCCCCTTTTTTTGTCTTTTCTAGTTTATACAGAAGTAGGAATTGATCAGGCAAATTTCCATGCCCCCTCAAAAAAGCTTACGCCACAATTTAAGCGATTTTCGCAGAAAACAATACGTTGATACATATTGGTCCGCCCGATCAACACCACCATATATTTTATATCATTCAAAACAATATGGGTTTCTTGACCATTATTTCCACACCACCTCGTGTAATCCTTTTGATCATTGACATTCCTGTGTCACCCCTCGTAGTCAAACAAGTGGCAATCTTCTTATCTTTCCACCCTAAAAGTAAGGTGTTACCCCGTCGATATGCGACCGTGGATTTTTTTCGAAAAATTTGGCTTTATTTCCTTGGGCAATTCTTTCCTGTTCGTTAAGATCGTTCCGGAGATATTGCATTTCAATTTGGCTAGTTCTTGAGCTAAGACATAACTAGTATAGTAGCGATCCATGTACATATGGTGCCCCTGAGCACCTGGAATTCTCTCCAACAACATTTTGTATAAGTATCGGAATTCTTGATGAAACAGGTAAATCGGGTCTGACCAAGAGCTCTGTTAATGAGTGATCCATAATATGGCAAAATGCAGCAAATGTAGCCAGTCTTCGAGTATAAACTCTGATACCCCATTTTGTCGGTTTCTTAGGATTGTATGTTATGAACGAAATTCGACCCTTGAATTTTATCATTGACTCATCCACACATATATGCTCGCCCGGTATAAAATAATCCAAGAACTTTGAGTTGATATAGTCCAAAAAGCAACTTACTCATTGTAGGCGCTTTCTCGGATTCGTGTTGCGTGTTGAAATAGTTTTCAGATGAAGCATCCAGAATATTTGGCTAAATCTGTCTCTTGTAAATGTATCTGAATAGAAAGGAATATAACTGACGCTATTCCTCGACCAATATTCTTGCAAATTGGCCAACGGCATTGTGCCCATATTGATTATAACAGCAATAAATGCCCAGAATTCTGCGTTGATCACATTGTGCCAGCTTTGCCATATCGAATTTGCAGATAGCGTCTTCCTTCCAATTTTTGTTTTGCATATATATTGGTTTCACAAATAACTTTCTCCATGAGGTCATTGGTGAAAAACAGTTTAAAAAATCCACTGGTTGTTTCATATTAGAAACTATTCGTGGTGCTGTGGGGTTTTGGCCAGGTATAAATTGTACGTTTGGTGGCACTTCTTCGTACTCTCTGCAAAGTACCCATTTTGAACTGCTTGCACCTTCCGCAGTTTCACTTTCAACTTCACTTTTGCTCTCTATAATTCTAATTTTTCGTTGTCTTACACCTCTTAACTTCCTCACTATCTTCTCCACTGGATTCGTTCGTTTCGTGGCATAATCCGTCGGGAATCAATGTAATTCCTTCATCCAAAGCGGAAAATTGAATTCGTCCGAACTTGAGCTGATCTGATCTTGATCCATATTTTTAGGGCTCAAAAACTTTTCAATTGCTATATCCACTGCCAAGACTGTTTCAAGCGAATGCTATGCTGAGACTAAACTGAGCTAAGATTTGGCTAAAAATGTAAGCCGAGCCTAGTCCACGAAAGTATTTCCGAGAGAAATATCTTATCGCACATCATAAATAAGCAGATCGAGTCACAAAAGGCCGTAGCAGCGTCGCTTGAGTTGACACTTCAGCCGGGCACCGTATTGGCGCCGCTCGAGTGCAAAGTTAACATAGTCACCGGAACGTTTGGGCCCTGTTTGCGGGCTGCTTGGCTCTGGTGTTGCCTTTGGGGCTGTGGGCTCGCTCAGTTCCTCAGTCTGACTGGCGTGAAATGCTTTCGGGTCCCAAGTGCAGGGGGGGAGGAGGGTGTTGGTGGCCGCAGACCCCCGGGAGCTGCCCTGTCTGGAAGCCCGGGGCTCCTTGTCCCCAGCTTGCGGGGAGGCTCCAGTCCCCTGCAGATGGCATCGTCGGGACTGGACAGTGAGGCCTCTGTATGCGGACAACTCGAGTTGTATGTGGTGACTTCCAAGGTGCTGGTCCAGGGGCTATGGCCGCGGTGCTGCTGGGATGGGGGAGCTCAGGCTGGTATGTCCGTCACTGGATTGGGAGGCACCCTTAACATCCATTTGGTAGTTGACATGTGGCTCTAACCTTAAAACAAGGTTCACAGTCTTTATCTGGCCATGTGTCCCATGGAAGCCCTCAATATCTTTCAGCTGTGGCTGCTCTCAGGCAGCTGGTACCATTTGTGTCCTGTTAGGGGAGCCCCCCATGGGGGGTATACTGCTGCCCTAGAAATCCTCGGGAAGGTTAATTCCGAGAGTGGTGCAATCCAGATTCCCGTTCAGTGGTCCTTGCAACGTCTGAAGCTCAGATGCTGCAGAGGCTTAATGCAGGCAGTATGCTGGGTGTTAGTTTGTATATTATACACCCCAATCCTTCCCCAGGGGTCCCCTCGCTACCTTGCCAATCTAGTGAAATACTTTTGAGTATCATCCTTAATCATGGAGACATTCAGCCAACACACCCGAGTATTTTAATTAGGTGAATATTATATCCACTCAGTCATGCTTCCAGATGAGATGAACAAAGATGTCCACACCCACTGCGTGAATGACATGCACGTGGCGAGAGGACACCTGGAAGATACTGTGGGGCTTGGTTTTCTAAAATCCAGTGTGTGATAGGACAGAAGTATCCTCCTGAGGCCCAGTGGGCTGTGTGCGGAGGCATGTTTGTGTGAAGGTGGACCAGAAGCTAGTGGGCCCGGTACCGTGGAGAATGTGGGGCATGCTGCCCTCACTTGTGAGAAGGTGGGGTCATGTCTGGTACGAGGAACGGCTCAAGTTCTAACCGGAAGGGAGTGCGGTGTACCTAATGGTCCAGAAATCTTTCCGTGTCCAGAAGCCGACTTTGGGCTGCAATATGCCGCCC